>JAJOOO010021279.1:0-23041 GCA_029582685.1 Solanum piurae
ATTATGAAACGAATGTACCAAACGTCTGCGTTAATAGCAGACGTTATAACCGATTCTTGAAGCTTGTAGTTTGTTGTAACTTGTAATTTGGAACTCCAATACTTTATAGCAAATATGAGAATTATATATATTATGATATAATATAAAAATTTAGAATTGAAATATATGTATTATGATATAATATGAGACTTAAATGGAATAAAAAATTGAGACTTAAGATTGAGAGGATATAAAAAATAGATGAGAGAATAGATGATTTTGTAAGAAATAATAAAGGATAGAGGGGTATTTATAATATTAAAAGTGGGTTAAAGTGTATTTATAATAACTTGAGGGTTTAAATTAAAGTATTAAAAGTAGGGGTGGTAGGGGGTGTTGGGGAAGGGAAAAAAAGGGGAATAAATCTGTTGGGGGGGCCCACTAGCCGTTGCCCCAACGGATAGTCGGATATAATTCAAAAAAAAAAAAAAAAAAAATACAAGGGGATCCCGCAAACCGGCCGGTTCAGGCGGGCCGGGACCGGGCCGGGTAGACCGGGCCCAAAAGGGTGAACCGGCCCCTGACCGGTCCCCTATCCCGAACCCCCCCCAAACCAGCGAATTGTACGGGACCGTATCCGGCGAGTCAGTTCTCAAACCGGTCGCGGGCTGACCCGGTCCTCCTGCCAGCCTTAGTTTGGGGAGTGTGAGTTATGTACCCAGAAATTTTGTGTTGTGCTCAAAATAAGGGATTTTGGAATAATTTAGAAATGGTAGAGAATAATGAGAATTACGAAGAAAAAAAAATGTGTGCATATAGGTAATTTTTCCTTTTTCTTTCTCTTATTTCATGTCCAATCAAATAAATTCACACAAATTGAGACGGGGAGTACGATATTTAAAAATTAAAATTATATATTCAAAAATTATACGAAAAGTACTACAAGTTACAATTTTCTCATGTCAACATGATATATATAAAACAAATTATTTAGATTAACATATGTTGACTCTCGAAAAGCGAAATATTACAACTAATATGGGACAAGCCAAGTATATTTTATTGAAAACTTATATAAAGTTGAACAAGTAGAGACACACATCTTACATTTTTGCATGTTAGCTTAGTTACGTTGTGGCATAGCTTTACTTAAAATTTTGAGTGTTGTTTTGGCTGGAGAATGATTGTAATCCTTGATGATGAAATAAAAGTAATTAAGAAGTGTGGTTGTAGAGTATTAAGGTTGAATTCTTGTGTTGTACAAGGCTTTTGCATTAAAGCTCAATGTTTATGTGAAAGTTGCATCTAGGAGCAGGCTAAATTGGAGTAGGTGGGAAGCAAAAGATAGATTCGAAAAGAAACTATTGCTTGATAGGAGTACCTTTTTTGTTTAATTTACTAGTTAGTTTCCTGACATTGGAAGAAAACATATATTCTGGCTTGGCTTGTAAAGCAAAATATAATTTTACTGTTTTATGACTTTTACCTGTTCCAGGACCCCACTTTACCTCTTCTTATTCTCAAGACTCAATGCTTGTAGCTGCCTACCAGAGCTCAAGAGACTATCATGGATTCAAGAAGCAGCATTATGAAATTCTACATTCTTGCAGCCTTAAGCACATATCAAGTGCTAGTTGCCTCAAGTCCCTTTGGTTTAAGTGGTAAGTATGCAAATACAAGAAAATTCAAATGTTGGGGTATTGAGTTGAGAGAATATAGATAGCTTCTCATCAAATGTATATTTAACTCAATCCCTCCCTATTTGCTTTCCGCACGTACATATCAGGGTTTGGGTTCTGCTCAACTTGTCAACTCGCTCGTTAGGAGAAATATTATACATGTATTAGAATATCTACACCTTGCATAATAATCTGTGCATAAACTAATACATAAATTGCCTCATAATAACAAACGTCAAGTTTAATCCGCTGCTAAATTCATGTGCCTTTATTTTTGGCGGAAAATGCAGATAGAGCCAGGATTACTCCTAGCCTTGGACGTTACCAGCGTTTACGACTCCTCCAGGTTGAATCAACTAGTCCAGAAAGCTCTTTTCCATATGGAACTTATACTTCTCCTCCTCCTCCTCCTCTTCTTTCAGGAGTTGTACCACCAGTTAGTCCTCAAATCAACTCTCCTCCATTGGGGATATCCACTCCTCCTACTCCTTTGAAGTCCGTGCCACTGAGTCCACAAAACTCATCTCCATATGGGACAATCACTCCTCCTCTTACTCCTGGTGCTATGCCAACACCTTTACTTCCCACTCTTCCACCACCATC
This sequence comes from Solanum piurae, assembly GCA_029582685.1. NCBI lineage: Eukaryota > Viridiplantae > Streptophyta > Magnoliopsida > Solanales > Solanaceae > Solanum > Solanum piurae. The sequence goes on from JAJOOO010021279.1 coordinate 2,262, forward strand.
TCCAACTGCACAAACCCCACAGCATAATGCACCTAAGCCACCAGCAGTTAATCAGCCACCACCAAATAGTAGTCATACATCATCACCACCTCCTTCTAAGAAACCTGAAAATGCCGTTTGGTGTGTGGCTAAGCCAACGGTACCAGCAGACTTGATTCAGCAGGCATTGGACTATGCTTGTGGTTCTGGTGCTGGCTGTGATGCCATACAACCCAATGGGGCGTGTTACCAGCCGACTACTCTGCTTTCTCATGCTTCTTATGCTTTCAATAGCTACTGGCAGAAAAAGAAGCAGGGTGGAGGAACTTGTGACTTTGGAGGCACTGCCATGCTAGTCACTGTTGATCCAAGTAAGACTCTCAAACTCCATTAAATACAATGGAAAGAATTTTTGCATTATCGTTGTATAAAATAGCATGTCTTATTGTTCATCTTACTCATCCCAGTTTCTTATTTGACAGGTTATGATCAGTGTCGTTTCACGTACAACTGATCTTGGAAGACAACACTTGAGATCAAGAGGACTGTACAACAATGCCATGTCCAAGACCAGACGTAAACGATGTTTTTTGCATATGTTAATTTTTATTTACTACAAAAGGACTGGATAACACTCTAGTAGCTTTTTTGTTTCTTTGTGCTTCTTTAATGTAGAGGAACTCTATGGTGATGTACTGCTACTTCACAATTTATATGAAACATAATTCAATTAAACAATCAAGAATTTATCTGAATAAAGAAATTAAACCAGAAAGTCTTAATCCAAAATACAACAGAGATACAACCTATCCATGCTACCTTCACTAAAGCAGGCGTTTAAAGTGTGTGCTAATGACAGATATAGTAAGAGACTAAAACGATGCACATTGCCCATGAATTTTTTTGAAGATGCTCCTAGTTATAGATAGATATAACAATCATACCGTCCAAACAACCTTAATTGGGAAGGGTAATTAGTAATTACACTGGTCAAGTACAGGAAGCTGAATATCCTACCTATTTGTGACAAAATTGTGATGAGCATAACAACACAATTGAAGTAAAATGGAAGTTAGAGAATGTCAACGCTTGACATAACAAAGGATTCCCATGCATTACCTAAAGCGGAAACTTCTCTTTGGATGCATGCCAAGATAAAGGGTAACACAATGTCTACAAAATTTCAACCTTTATATACGTAAAAGGAACAGCTATTGTACCTGAACAGTAAGGTAATTACTGCTTTCTCTGACTATAAGCACGGCCATTATACAAGATATCATTTATGGCATCTTCAGGATCTACAATCCTACGTCAATATGACCACTTCCAGAGAAAGCTATTAAGCCAATCTCCCTTGTCATCTACCATATCTTTGAATTCTCCGACGCCGCAACTCATCCAATGATAGATCTTGAACCTCATCTGTTGAACTAAGAGATGACAGCACATCATCAGTACGACTTGTGCCGCACATCTCACAAACACTTAACCAGCCTGAATTATCAAATGTACATCCTTGGCATCTCCACATTTGAGTTGTATCTCTTGTCTGTCTCCCGCCAACGGTTCCTCTACCACCAATTCTTTGCCTTCGGAATAAACAGTTCACAAACCTTAAAGGCCAGTTCAGTGCATGCCCAAGACCTCTGATGATTGTCCTCAGTGGATTTGCACCTGAATACGATGCTTTTAAACGCTAAAACAGAAGGCCAGCAAGTATTCCACCAAGGTGGCCAAGAAATGAGACACCAGGGACTAACATTTGTATGAGAATCAGTTCTGCCCAGGCAGCGTAACGAGTCGGTACCAACAGCCCATGAACATATGTATAATCATCTGAATGTGCATTGAGAATAACTTTCATGGCAAAGAGAACACCAGAAAACCCCACAGCATATTCCTGATAGTAGGGCCTCTCATAGTCAAAGAACAGCAGAAGTGACTTCGCAAGCAATAGTGTGATGCCCTGGGACATAGCAACTAAGGCTGCAACTGTCGATGCAAATTCTGCACTTCCCATTGATGTCTCCAATTGAATCCCCTTCCACAGAAGTGAGAGCATATTGTAGACTAGGTGAGAATCACCCAAATGGTAGAATGCTGACAGGAAGAATCGTTTCAGGTCCTTGTACTGCACAAGCAAAATCAAAATATTTATTCATCAAATAATAACAGAATAATATGACACATGACCTTCCAAAAACTAAAACATGCAGCTCGGGAAAGCAGTTGGCCATATGATCTGCTAGCACTACAGAAAAAAGTAATATCTACAGAAAGAACAAATGGAGTTAGAAATGTGAACTGAAATGATACATCCAAAAGTAACCATCATATGAACACTCACAAGATCCTTTCTGGACCAAAACTTCAGAAAGGTGCCACAATTAATACACTAAAGAATGTTGTACATCATGGAACAGCAGAGAAAAATATTAGTACAACTTTTGATCACCTGACTCTCTCATTCCCTTAAAGCTATATCAAGTGATGTCTTGTCAAAAATAAAAGGGAAAAAGGACAAATATACCCCCGAACTTTCGAAAATGGTATGTCAATACCCTTTGTCATACTTTTCGTTCATCAAAGCCCTTGCCGTCCAATAACCAGTACCATTTACCCCTCCCACTAATGGAGCATTGATTGTGTACACGTGTCGCAATCCTATGCCACAACCCGGTTGACCAATTTTTTTACCCAAATTTCAAAAACCCGCCCATAACCCAATTAACTCACCTGATTTACCCACAAATAAACTCTTTAAAATCCTAAAGAAAAATCCTAAAGTTTATTTATTTATGTTAAACTTTACACGCGTTTTAAAAAATACGATTATAATAAGAATTTTATTGTAATACTCGTATTAATTAATGAATTGTTTTTGTAAAACTTAATATTTGAAATTATTTTTTCAACAACTTAACATACTAATCACTTTCCCTTAACAACGTGGGTCCCACATTTTCCATTATTCTTTTCAGTAATTCTTCTACTCTAATTCTTCTGTTGATTTCTTCAAAATTCTTCTTCTACTGTTCCTCTGGTTCCTGCAATGAAGAAAAAATGGAAATTTCATGGAGTAAAAGGCATCACAATCATCACCTCCGCCACCCTCCTCCTCCGCTGTCGCCGCCGCCGCCTTCTTCTATTGCTCCGCCCTTTCCTTCCCTTCCCCCACCTCCTCCCCACCCAACCTACTCCGTACCTACAGCTTCTACAACAACTCCCCCTTCCCGAGACCCTTATCCTTTACTAACTCCTCCTCCCCCACCCAACTACCCACCTCCTTTCAATTTGAATTACCATTTTAATTTCAGTCAGTCCAGTTATGGTACTAGATCTGTAATCTAACAAAATCAGTATCCTCCTTATTATCATCCTCACAGTAATAACGGATGGGGTGGGTATCGGCCACCGCCGCCACCTCCACCGCCCGTTGCTGGCGGTGCCGTATGTGGATTATCAAAGTGCGAAGAAGATTAAAAATGATGTTAATGTTCATAGGGATACTATCAGGGTCTTGATGAATTCAATAAGGATTTTCATTCTTCTTTAGGATTTTAGAGGGTTTATTTGTGGGTAAATCGGGTGGGTTAAAAAGGTTATGGGTAGGTTTTGAAATTTGGGTTAAAAAATTGGTAAACTCGGGTCGTGGCGTAGGATTGCGCCACGTGTACACAATAAGTGCTCCGCTAGTGGGAGGGGTAAATGTGTGTTGATTATTGGACGGCAAGGGCTTTGATGAATGAAAAGTATGACGAAGGGTATTGGCATACCATTTTCGAAAGTTCGGGGGTATATTTGTCTTTTTTCCCAAAATAAAATAATCAAGCAATATATAGCAGAGAGCAGAAACATGTAAATCTTAAACACACACCCAATCAGTTGTAAGGAGGAATTGACACAGTTGTTCAAGAGATACCATAAATGTCCTGATGCAATGATATGACACATCGGTTAGATAAAATATGCCTGCCATCTTATCCTTCCATGTCATTTCTACTCATGATGGAAAAAACACATTATTATTCTGAGAGCATCTTTGTCTGCACCGATCAAACAATGAAATAGAAGTTCTGGGACAGAGTTATAGTGAAAAAAACTAATTTAAGAGGGAAAACCACATAAAAGCCTGTTCGATAACCACATAAAAACACAAGTGGTAAGGTTAGAGTAGGGTTAAAAAATGGCACTCCATCTATCATGAAAAAATAATGCAATATATACAAAGAAACACTCAAATACAACACATAGAATTCCAACTTCATCATTGTGATTGGACAGCCGAAATACAACACTGAGACTTCCAACTTCATCATTGTGATTGGACAGCTAATTTCTTAATTTGCCACATAAGAGATGAGAGTTGATGCCTTTGAAAGGGAAGAATAATTGATTGTTAAGTTAAAATTCAAGGCTATGAATTCTTTAAGACCTTCTATTTCATGTTGTACCTCTCCCTTTCTTGCTGCTGATTGTTGGATAGATGATATGCTCAAGTGTGTGTAACAATAAAATAGAAAAAATTAAGCAGAACACCAAAAATGTTGGCATAGCCACTTCATTTCTCAAATTGGGGCTTTAAGAATCCTCAATTTGATAGCACCAGGGGACAGAATATTTAGGCCAAAACAAAAGACAGTCCAATACAATTTTCAAACTTGGACATCAACATCCTTTTTTTTTTCTTTTTTTTTTTTTTGATAACTGAGAAATTCGTCTTTGACCCGCCCTTTGGACCAATCACAGCCTTCTAAACTCGGTGGATAATGGGCCATCAACATCAACATCAACATCCTTTTACCTGATTAAAATAAACCTTTTTTAGGCATAAAACGAATTAAGAGTTGCATCAAGCGAAGTCAAAGGCTCATCTGAGGCACACTTCATCCCTGAAGCTCGGTGTAGGCACTTCGCCTCACTTAAGTAGTGAGGCACAAGGCATTAAGGCATGCACTTCATTGTCCACAAGTACTATATACAATAGAGCGGTACTAAACAACAAATATGATTGGTAAAAGGATATATCAATTGTTAAGGAAATCATTACGAATTTAAGTTACTTTTTTCTTGCATTTTACATATATATTTTTACTAATAAAAGCCCTGTGAGTTAATTGGATTTGTGCTTAAAGCCCCAATAGATGTGGAGAATTTTTTTTAACACTTCTCACCTTTGACAACACTGGTCGCATAGTCATTTTTTAGACATAGGATGGCTCCAACATCCTAAATGAACAAACACAAAAGTACCATAACACCCACCATTCCTTTCTACGAATAAGTGTGAACTTGCTAAGAATATGTCTTTGTTAAAGATAATCAATTATTTAAGTCAATCCAAAGAGTGGCGAATTTATAGCCTACAATATGGGACATGTAAGCCCATGGTCTCCCCATAAATCTAGGTATTTTCTAAAGTTGGTATAACTCCCTGAATATATCACTTTCAGATACAAATATATTTTTTTGCAAAATTTTGGTTTAGTTTGAAAATTTTGCACACCACCTACGGCAGCCCATTTCTACACAGCACCTTCAAGCAATTACACAAGTACATGAAGTTCTTCTTCCAATTTTTAGTTTAATTTGATCAATTTACACGAAGGACCCATACCAGCATCACACCCAATCCAACAAATGCACGATCCAAATAATAAAGCGAAAAATGCAAGAAATTAAAATGGGTTCATACCTTAAGAATGAGATGGGGATTAAACCATACTTGATTAATGGTAGGAAGTATAGAATGAAGAAAAGTGGGCCTTAAGTATATAATTGTATTAGCAGCAACAAGTACTGCTGTAACCGGTGGTTTTCTGTCCAGCCTGTAATATTCAGTCACTGTATGCAGCGCTAATAGAGGTAGCATCCCACGTGAAAGTGAACTCCATTTTCCCCTTCCTCTTTCCATTCTTGATTTTGAGAGATTATGCTTTAGCTGCACAAACAAAGGAATTGACTGAAATTTGTATTAACAAAAAGTTCTCCTGTCTTTTTTGTGGAACTTTTGAAATGGCGGTGAGTTTTTGAAGGGATTCGGATTTCTCTTGCGAATCTTGTTCGACAAGAAAAGAGTATTCCAGATACTTCTTCTCCTTCCTGTAATTTCGACTGATGACCGGATCCGACCCGACCCGACCACATTCAGTCGGGTAGCACTGTTGACAAAACACAAGGTTCAAAAATACTACTTGTACCTTCGTTTCAAAAAGAATGACCTAGTAAGAAAGAATTTTTTATCTTGTCGTTATAAATTAAAGTTATGTCAAATGTACCAAAATGTCATTTAATCTTGTGGTCTTAAACAAGTGTTGCAAAAAAAAAAATCATTCTTTTTTAAACAGACTAAAAAGGAAACTAAGTCATACTTTTTAAAACGAAGGGAGTATTACAAATGGTTTAGAATTCTCCTTCCTCAACCTATTGGGTCAAAAATATCATTAACATATAGAAATAATTCGAAAGTGTCCTACTTCCACTTATTTGATTAAAAACATTATTAACCTATTAGAAATAATTCAAATTTATTCTTTTTTACCTAAAAATATATTTACCAACTATTAAATACTATTTTTTATTGATAAATATAATATTTTTCTGATATCAAAATAATTTTTAAAATTCTTTTTGGTCTTCAAATTTGAATAAATTAAAACTCCACTTTTTAATTCATTTTACTTCTATTACCATCTTAGTTATATATATTTTTCCATTTTTTTTAGCAATTTTGGTCTTTTAAAACTAGTAAGATTTTTGTATAAATTATGTTAAGTGATACAATATTTACACTAAAAGAACTCAGACGGGACAACCGACGGAAAAAGGACGGGGCAGAGTTGCACACTGAGTGGCACCAGCCCTTGAACTTTAGAGGCGCAGTTCTGGCGCACTGTTGGCGCGGCGCGCCAGTCCCTGCCCAGAATATCCGACGAACTTTTCTTTCTCGTTTTCTAACCATAATTCACCTAGAATCGAATGGTTTCTTCCGAACCCTCTTAGATTCGTTTACTCAACTTGTTTACATGAAAATCTACTCGAAAACCTTTAAGAACAATACTCATTGACAAGATTTTCTCCTCAAGAACTCAACCAAACGTCATAATTCAAGAATGGAGAATAAAACTTCAAGAACACTCATCAAGAACTCAAATTTCTCAATTTTTATGGATGAATTCGATAATGTAAATCATGATTGGCGTGTGGGTGAACGAACTCATCACTATGGAGGCTTACATACCTCTTAGGATCAAATCCTTGGCGAAAACCCCTCGAAGATTGCAAGAATCTTGATCGTTCTCCCTTTTGTCCTCTTCTTGAACTCCTCTCAAAATCCTAAGCGTATTTAGGATTGTGAAAACTGACTCAAATCAGTTTAGACCCCTAAAATATTACTAAAAACATTTAAAGCTAATGGGGTAAGGAAAAGACCAAAATACCTCTCATAAATTCGGGTAAATTTTCTTAACTGAACAGGCTAACTTCAAACAGGTATATCTCCCTCATCCGAACTCAAAATTTAGCAAACTCTGTGGCGTTGGAAAGAGGATTCAAAGACCTTTCATTTGACATCTTATGTGGCACCTAAATCATCATGTACTAAAAGTGATGGTCGTTTGAAGTTGATCCAAAATTCACAACTTAAACATAACTTGCCAAATTCTTAAGGCTCTATCCAAATTAGTTCTTTTTAGATTTAACTCTTTCTAATATCGAGGTGTTACAATATCTTCCCCTTGGAAACATTCGTCCTCGAATGAGATCACTCTAAGCAGACTAAGGATGGTAACATCTAACACCCATCTTAAACACCCAACATGCAATTTAAGACAACACAACATATCAATTAAAAGAGTGTTTTACAAAGATCATTACCTTGGTCTGGAATTTCTTCGGAAGGAAAAGGATGTGGGTATCTCTTCTTCATATCCTTCTCATCCTCCCAAGTAGCTTCCTCAATAAATTGATTCATCCATAAGACCTTGACTGATGCTATCTCTTTGGTCCTCAACTTGCGAACCTAACGATCTAGAATCTGAACAGGTACCTCTTCATAAGATAGGATGTCCTTATTACCAATATTTTTAGTCGGTATAATAAGTGAAGGATCGCCCATACACTTATTCAACTTAGAAATGCGAAATATCGGATGAACTGTTGCTAACTCTAATGGTAGCTCCAACTCATAAGCTACATTGTCAATTCTCTTAGATATCCTGTAAGGAATAATATACCGGGGACTAAGCTTCCCTTTCTTGTCAAACCTCATAACACCCTTCGTGGGTGAAACCTTCTAATAAACCCAATTGTCCACCTCAAACTCCAAGTCTCTTCTCCTAACATCGGTATAGAATTTCTAACGACTCTGCACTGTTTTCAACCTCTCTTGAATGATCTTCACTTTCTCCATAGCTTGATGAACCAATTCTGGTCCTAGCAACCCAGCTTCACCAACCTCAAACCATCCAATATGATATTTACATAATCTCCCATAAAGAGTCTCATAGGGAGCCATTTGGATGCTAGAGTGGTCCATGTTGTTATAAGCAAACTCAATGAGAGGTAAGTGATCATCCCAATTGCCCTTGAAATCGATCACACACGCCCTCAATATATCCTCTAAAGTCTGAATTGTACGCTCTGCTTGACCATCAGTTTGATGATGGAATGTAGTACTCAAATTTACCTTCGAACCCAAATCTTTCTAAAAAGACTTCCAAAATTGTGCGGTGAATTGCGCACCTCTATCTGAAATGATGGACACCGGAACTCCACGAAGTATGACTACATCTTGAATATATAATCTGGCATAATCTTCTACTGAAAAAGCAGTCTTTACACGAAGGACCCATACCAGAATCACACCCAATCCATCCATATAATATAGCGAAAAAAGCAAGAAATTAAATGGGTTCATACCTTAAGAATGAGATGGGGATTAAACCATACTTCATTAATGGTAGGAAGTATAGAATGAAGAAAACTGGGCCTTAAGTATATAATTTTATTAGCAGCACAACAACAAGTGCTGCTGTAACCAGTGGCGGAACCAGGATTTTCAATGAGGGGGTTCAAAATCTGTAGAGTAAGTAGCCGAATGGGTTCGACATCTACTATATATACATAAAAAATTATTTTAACCATGTATAAATAAGATAATTTTCCGCCGAAGGGGGTTCGGATGAACCCCTTCGTATAAGGTGGCTCCGCCCCTGGCTGTAATCGGTGATTTTCTCTCCAGCCTGTAATATTCGGTCACTGTATGCAGCACTAATAGAGGTAGCATCTCACGTGAAACTGAACTCCATCTTCCCCTTCCTCTTTCCATTCTTGATTTTGATTATGCTTTAGCTACAGAAACAAAGGAATTGACTGAAATTTGTATTCTCCGGATCTTTTTTTGTGGAACTATCACCGCAATTTGAAATGCCGGTGAGTATTTAAAGGGATTCAGATTTCTCTTGCGAATCTTGTTCGACAAGAAAAGTGTATTCCAGATACTTCTTCTCCTTCCTGTAATTTCGATTGATGACCCAATGTCTGCCCACATCCGATCCGACCCGACACATTCAGTCGGGTAGCACTGTTGACAAAACACAAGGTTCAAAAATACTACTAGTTCAGAATTCTTTTTAGCCTTCAAATTTGAATAAATTAAAACTCCACTTTTTAATTTATTTTACTTCTATTAGCATCTTAGTTATATATATTTTTCCATTATTTAGCAAATTGGTCTTTTAAAACTACTAAATTTTTTGTATAAATTATGTTAAGTGAAATAGTAAAATTTCAACAAAAAAATCTTTATATGGGCATACATAATGAAATTATTCTTCCTCCTTGACCAAGACAATATTTTATACAATATACATTCGTATTAATTTACATGATATTTCATATATATTTTTAAAGCAAATACTTCTATAAGTAAGACAAATATTTAGACAAACAAGCAAGAATCTTTTTTAAAAAAAAATACAAATCAAAAGAAAACTAAATAATTGTCAAAGTACAGTAAAAATAATAATTATTGACATACATAATTAGAATTAGGAAATATTTTTTAGTCATTTCTAATATATTAAGTGAACTAGTATTTGTACCCGTGCGTTGCGCAAGCATTTTTAGATATCATATTTTTTTATAAATAAAAATAAATTTATAAAATTTATTATTCACTTGTAAACTTTTTTTATTAACTATTATAATAATACAATATTATTATTTATATAATCATATTAACTTAATGTTTTAGTACACAACTTTATCTGTTATAATATTATAATATTATTCTAATAAAAAATCACACGCGTGCACGAACGCGCACACACAGATATATATTCAAACAATTATTTAAATTTCTAATAATAAATTTTAAATTTCCTACAATTAAATGAACTTAGAGAATGCTTAAACAATTGCTTGTATTAGTTATGCATAGATTATTTCTTATGTATTTTTTGATTTGGTGTATTAAAAGTAACATGTATTGTATAAAAATATTTATTTATAAAAATATCCTCCACAATTAAGATGAAAAGGATGGAAAAGGAGCTTTGAAGGATAATTGAGTTTTTAACCATGCTAATGTATGCATTAAATTCATTTGCATTGCTAATACCTAGAAATCTATGGTATTATTAAGGAAAAATTACTTGGGTGAATATTTTTTAATAAATAATTACAAATTTTAGAGACTTTTTTATTTATTACCATTCATAGCAATACATAACAATACTATGATAAATTACAATATATTATAAGCGTATTAAAATATGTGACAATTATATTATCTATCCATAAAATTTGTATTATACGTGTTTTATTAATTGTTCTCTGTAATATGTATTAAAATTGTATTATAAGTGCTCAAGTGAAAAAAATTATTATTACTATAAATGATAAATATTTTTAATTAATCATATTCATATATAAAAGAGAACCATAGGTCCGCCTACGTAGCGCACCAAAAACCAGGATTCCCTTTTAATTTATTTATTTCCAAAACTAGTCTTCTCCTCCTCTCAGAAACCTTCACAACCATCATCACCATCTTACAAATTAAGCCTCCACCAAATCTTTCATATGTATAAATATCAACCCCCTTTTGAACTTACTTAAGTAACTGATCTCTAGATAGGAATATTGGGCCAAAAACTTTATCCTATGTATACTTGCAGTGTTGCATGCATTTTCGATAATTTTACTTTATCCTTAGTGATTTGAGTTAATCATTTTTTGTCCAGGGGTGGTACAATATAGATTGAATGTCAATGTAATTTATTAGAGCTTTGAATTGATATATGAAGTACATGTTGGTGGATTTTAAAAGGTATGAATGAAATATGAAGAGTAGCGATTTTTATGAAAAGTTGTAACTTTTATGAAAGGTTGAGACCTTTTCGAAGGATTGTAAATTTTCCAAAGAGTTGTGACCTTTCCAATAAGGAACAATAAGCATTTGTTTACACTATCCTTTGTTGTCTATAAATAGAAGGATTTTCTCTCATTTTAAAACGAAATTTCTGGATTTCTTTTTCTTCTACACAATTAAATATTCGTGTTCTTTGCTCTGTTGAGTGGCTCACCGACACAATTATTATTGTATCAACACATTGGTGAATAAAATCGTTCTATCCTGAGGGGATCTATACCTTTAAACCTCGAGTACTAGAAGAGAATAATTTCCTTAAGGGGCTATTGTTCATTCAGTGGGCTCGATTTTTTCTTTTCTATTTCATTCTATTCTTAGTATGTTTTTTTACAGTCATTAATTTATACTTATGTTATTAATTGCTGTTTTTGAGTACATGATTTAAACATTGTTGTTTATATTTCTTCAAAGTTATTGTTATAAGTATTTGTTAGTACAGATTAAACACATGTTAATTGAGTATTCACACAAGTTTTTTCTATTGAAATTGTTGAAGGTACAATAAAAAAAAAATCCCTTAAAGTTCTATACTACCATCTATTGAAGAAAAAAAATCAAATTTGGTATGCTATTGTAAGAACATAACGACCTTAAAAGCCTTATCGTACCTTGATGTGCAAAGTGAACTAGCAAAAGAAGACAAAAAATAATAAACTTTTGACATGACTTCAAGGATGTTGTGCCAGATAACCTATAGAAGAATATGACTAGATTGGATCCTCTTTTAATCCCAAAGACATAAATAACTACACAATAAATTAATTACTCATACTCAATATGAAGTATGGATAGATTCTCAAGTTTACTACAAGTTATAAATACTTTTCTTGAAGTAGTAGATGTGTTTCTCGACACTGCGATTGGAATAGAAGTGTAGTTTCAAATTGAACTCAATCACTTTGATATGCTGATTTTTAAAAAGCACCCAAACAAACTGAATAGTTTTGTGTAATATTTTTCCCTTTCAATTATATATGATAAGTTGAATTGTTGCCCGATATGATAGATTCTTCCTTTAATTTTCCATTTTAATAATTTCTTATGATACATTTAAATTAGGTACTTTAAAATGATATATGTAAAACAAAAGATAGGGCTGAACTTTCTACATGTTAAAATTAGAATATTTGTTTACTTTTTCAGCCTTTTAAAATTTATTTATCTCTTCACCAATTATTATTTATTTAATAGAAAAAATTAACATCTCAGGTTGATGCTCATTTGTAGGGGTGGGCATAAATACCAGAAAATTGAAAAACTGAACCGAACTAATTCGGTTCTTCGGTTTCGATTCTTTCATTTTTCGATTCGATGTCGATGTTATTTTTCGAAAGTTCGGTTCTTCGGTGTAAGAGTCTCAAAACTTCGGTGTACCGAAGAACCGAACTTTTATTTAACAATTTTTTTTTTTTTTTATATATATATGGGCATTGTCTTAACTAAAAATTAAAAATTCAACTAACAATTAATCATTCATGAACAAATCAATGTAACAACAAATGTACAATTTAATAGTTAACTTCAAATATTAATTTCCAAGAGAAATTCAAACATATTTTCTACCAAAGTTCATTATGTAAAGGAACCTTCTTCGTACTTGTTTTTCTCGAGAAATAGTTGGAGGCACAATGTTCTTGAAAAAGACAAATATAGTCTTTTAGTTAGCACAATAAGTGTTCCACGGTGATACGCATCATTCCTTAACATAGTTTTAAATTTCTAAATATCTTATACTTTATCTTTATTTTATTTTTCATTCACACCGAAAAACCGATTTAAAAACACCGAATTAAACCGAACTGAACCAAATTAGTATGGTTTAATATATGGTGCACACTTTTCTAAAACTAAAAACCGAAGAATCAAATCAAAGTTTGATAAAACCGAACCGAAGAACCGAGTGCCCACCCCTACTCATTTGATTCCCAAAAATATCAAATAGTAACACTTTCTGGAAGCAAAAAGTTAAATTATAAAATTATTAATGTTGGTTACTACGTAATTTTGTATGTAAGATAATTTAATATATAGTTTTAATGACTGATAGGTTTTAAGTATTATTTTATAAATTTTGTGATATTGAATATCCGCGCGAGGCGTGGTTAATTTTCCAAGTATAGTACTCTCTTTGTCCCTAATTACTTGTCAACTCTTGAATTGACAAGTAAAAAATGATTGACATAATAAATTTATCATTTTATCGTATTAATTATGAAGCAAATGAATTAAATTTCTTGATTTGTGAAAATTGACAAATAAAAAGAGACAAATAAGAAAAAGACATGATAAATAATTAGGGATAAAACGAATATATTTTTCTACTAAAAAATATACTGTACCAAGCGCCCCTATTTAAATCCTTGAAGTTTGGAAGTGGAGGTGGTAAGCGCCGCCGCTATTGTGTGAATACCCTCAAATCTCAATCTCTCTTGATTCTCCTGGAACCTTCTCGAATCAGGAAAGAGCCTACACCTATCATTTAAAATCTAACCCATCTCCACTACGTTTGACCCATTCTCCGCTCTGCATCTAATCTAATCTAATTTCGTTCTTTGGATCTTTCTTTGATAATAATGGAGGGAGGTGCAGCAGTATCAACAGAAAAACAGAACGAATCCACGCCGTCTTATACCTATTGGGTTAGACAAACGACGCAAGATGCTGCACCTTTACCTCTTCCAAAGAAGCTCACATCTGACGACCTCAATAATCAATCCAATAATACCCAAACCCACCTAGGCTCTGCCTGGAATCGGGTATGTACCAAATACCCACTCTCTTTTTCTTGACAGGGGAATAGAAAAGTTTGATCCTCGGTGTTTTCTACATAATTTTGGTAGAAACATCACATATTTATATTGTTTTTTTAAATCTCTGTTGGATGATGTAGTAGCTTCGTGGTAATGGATGAGTAGGAAGATTATGTTTTTATTTGATTTTTTTAGGATAAGGGTAGTACCTATGTCTTTTGCTCTCTTGAAGTCAAAAAAGAATTCCTATGGTTATATGTTCAAAATATGTTTACAACAACATATACCCAATGTAGCCTCACAAAATGGGGTGTAGGGAGGGTTAGAGGTAGAGAAGCTGAATTTGATGGACCTTGGACTCGAGGAAAATCAGTGCAAGGCAGTTCAAGAAGAGAAGCAATGGAAGTAAAAATGATAAGTAAAATTGAAAATCAAATTAAAAAATATTTAACAAGTAAATAGAGATGGAACAGAGGGAGTGGGAGTAGAATTTATAAGGGGCGTGTGTAGTGTCAGAGAAAAAAAGATACATAAATGACTAAACCTGGTAGGAAAATGAGGCTATCCGTATCTTTAACTAAACTCACAAACCGCAAAATGACGTCGCCATATAAGTGAACTTCAGCCATATAGAAAAATCTTGCATCTTGTCCTCCACCAAAGTCAATCCACCTCGTCTCGGATATCTTTATTTCTAATTTTATCTCTCTTAGTATGCCCATACATCCACCACAATATTTTTGTTTCTACAACTTTCATCTTTTGAATGTGAAGTTCTTGACTGGTCAACAATGTGCACTATACAATATAGTTGGTCCAACCACCAGTTTGTAGAACATGTTTTTAAATTTTGGTTGCACCATCTTGTTACATAAGATTCCATAAGTGAGCCTCCACTTCATCCACCCTGCACAAATATAGTGAGTGACATCCTCCTCAAATCCTCATTTACTTGTATAGACCAAAGGCATGATAGTATATTCTAATGACTACTTGCTTGTTAGCCCTAAAGAATAATCACTTGTCATGTTTTAGGTATCTTAAAACTTCAATATAATGAGACCTTCTTGTACGTTACTATAGGTCAAGTTAATAAGAAGTCTTCTCCTTTCTCTTGTCTTGGCAACACTTTTTATCCATTCATAGTTTTAGTGGTCTTGTCTCTTTTTGATGACTGGTCCTATGCTACTTTTTTTTTGGGAAATTTTTGACAACATTTGTCACTTTCAACATTACATATTTGTCCAGTTAGTTCCCAGTCTGCACATAGCATTTGACTAGTTAATGCTACATAACAACCTTGTAATTTCATTGTGGATTGCTAGTCATCTTGTCAAGTTGACGATATTTATATCCTTATCTCGTCTAGCCATATGGATCTACAGTAGTTTTAGGGCCTGTGAATTGAAACTGGCAACTTTGTATATATTTTATTTGAATAAAATATTACATGAGTTGTATTGAAACCATATTTACAAATGTACTCCAAAATCTTTCTATCCTATTTAAGAGAGAGAAATATGCTCCCAGACCCTTTTCCTGAGGTCCACCTCCAAGGTCCCTTTTGGACCTACAGAGACCTTTTTCGGTGGTATTCGATCAACGGAGTCAACCTACTTACTCCTCTTTCTTTCTTTCTTTATTTTCTAGCATCATTTTTCCTTTTCCTCAAGTATGGGTGAAGATGTCATATATTTTGCAGTAGGATTTAAATCGTACGATATCACTAGGATGATCTCAAGAGCCGAGACTTTGTTATGATTAGGTAGAAAGAGGGCGTAACATGATTACAAGAGCGAGTTTTAGCCAGAAGGTGGTGGAATGGATATGCCATGTCTTCGGAGAAGAGTCACTAAACCAAAAGTAATGTAGTTAAAAGATGGAAATCTCATGATCATGTCTTAGAATTCTTTTTCCCTAGAAACTTCAACAAATTTGGTCGTCACATTAACATTATTAATATGCAAGGGAAAAGGAAAGCAGTAACATCATTCTTGAATGCTCTTTCAACTCAGGGTGGTTAGACATTGCTCTCAAAATAATGGACTTCATTAATTCTAAGAGGACAAGGACAGTGACATTAAAGCAATGAAATACAGAGAAGGGGTTACTGTATGTTGAAACAGTTAGAAATAATAAATGGTCCACAAGAGAAATGAATGCTGCTAAAACCCATAGACAAGGAAATATGTTGGTAATTTTTGATGAGGCAGGGAGAACCCAGAATGAACTTTTGGCTAGAAGTGTAGTAGGCAGTTTTCCATAGGAAATTCCAAGTGTCATCTTGTCGGAGATACTCTGATGGTCAGCGAGTACCTGAAAGCAACTTCATGGTGTAAACATCTATGAGATGGGTCGAACCAATTTCTTTTCGAACTCCCCACAAAGAAGGATGTTGACCACATCGTGAAAGGAACCTGGTTTTGGAAGAATCACTAACCCCAACTCGACTGGTGGTTGCCAATGTCAAAACTGATAACAGAAAATCTGAAGTAGGTGTGGATCTGGCTGGTAGGGCTACCACTACGGTTCTGGTCTCAAAAGTTTCCCCAAGAAATAGGTGATCTTTGTAGTGGATGGATTTAGATTGAGAAGGAAACCGAGCTGTGAAACCATCTGAAATGGGCAGGATTGAAGGTTAGAGGAGATAAGCGTCGGTATCAAAGGTGGTGGAGCTAAGACACGACAAAAAGATCTTCAAGATCCAAGTTTGGGTATAAGCCCCAATGCGAGTAGTAACTGAAGGTCTAAAAGAGAATTTAGCCTTTGCACAACGGTTCATAGAGAAACACTAAAAAAGAGGAGACCTAGGACATAGAAAGGTGATTAGGAGTGTGGGCACCTCTAATTCCCAAGGAAATTTTAATTATACAGTTGTCCAAACACGTGACTTCACATGTGAAAAAGTAGTGGGGTCAGAAAACACATGGGACATCACGTGACCTCAAGTTAAATAAAGGCAAAGAGAAAAAGAATGGGCTTGGAATATTTGGGCCAGAATCTGATGGCCCAATGGACAAATGTTTTTAAAAAGACCTCAGTAATTAAAAGCCTATTAAAAACCTGGAGACCTTTTAAGTGATGAAGCTGAAGCAAATTAGATTAACAACAAGATTGATTTTTCTTCGACAAAATAGATTAGAAGATTGTGGACTTCTTTTATGAGATCTTGGTCAAATCAATGAAAGAGGTAGTGAGCAGGCAATTCAAATTAAGGAACCAGTAGATGAGGATGTCATGACCATAATACATATTGACGACATAAGTGATATAGTCGAACATTCCATTGGGGCACTAAATGTAGAAGAGGCAATTCCATTGAATTCAACACAATTGACACAGAATATTGACCCAGACTCTCATTAATCAGTATCTTTGTGGGTTAGACAAAACATCCTTAGATTGGGTGAAGAATTGGGGTTCATTCTCAGGGCTGTGAGGAAATAGTAGAGGAAATGGTCATAAAGACTGATGAAAATAGAGAAAGCTCCATTAAAGAAGCGAAGGCCTTGATTTCGATGACTCCCAAAACAAAGTTTTGAAGGAACTGAAGAAACTATCATATGCAAACACTCTTGCAGCACCAAAAACTCAACATCATAGCTTACAGATTAAGCCGTTAATACATTTACATGGGGAACCAAAGCTAGTATGGGACAAGGAAGAAGTACAACAAATGATTATTAACGAGGACCTTCAATATGCAGTGCTTGGAAAATTTTCTTATGGATGGCCTGATATCCTAGAACTGAGGAAGTTGATCCCAAAACAATGTGAGCTAAAAGGGGAAGTGAACATAGGGCTTTTGAGTAACAGATATGTATTAATTAAGGCATCACTACTTGAGGACTATGTGAAACTGTTATCGAAGCCTCAATTTTACATCACTCATAAGCCATAATCATTGGTCATATCCTATGAGAACACTGAAGTGGGACCCCTTGTTTGATCCAGAGGAGGAAACGACCATCGCGATAGCTTGGATCTCTTTTCCATCATTACCATCAAACTTTTTCGGTAAGGAGACAATATTTTCTATGGCAGCAGCTGTTGGAAGACCACTACAGGTAGACCAGGCAACTCAGAATAAAATAAGGCCTAGTTGTCCAAGGGTAAAGGTAGAGGTGGATTTGTTAGGAGAATTTCCAAAAAGAATTAATATTGGAATGAGGAAAAAGACGGGAGAAATCATGGAAAAATGGGTGACAATCAATTATGATTATGTTCCAAAATATTGCAAGACATGCAAGCTCCAGGGACACAATGAGAAAGACTGTTATGTAATCCATCCAGAACTTTTCACACAAGGTGAACAGACTGAGGAGAAAGAACAGAATCAAGAGAACAAAGAAGACAAGGGGGAACAAAGTGATCAAGCTGAGGGAAAAGGTGTTAAGGGTAAAAACCAGGCACAAGGTGATAGGGTTCAGGAGGATAAAGAAAGGACATCAGATACAAGAGGTTTCATGGAACAAAAAAAGAGGTATGGTTACAGAAAGGGGTTTCAAAATCAGAACAAAAAGATAGCATAAGTATGGACTGAAAGAATTTCACAAGTTAATGCAGAGGTGACTACAAAGAATAAATTTGGGGCATTAGAAGGGGCAGATGCTAAGAAAGATACGCTTACACCAAATGCAGAGGAGGGTAATACAGCAGAAAACAGTAACATAACGGGAAGAAAATAGAAGAGAAAGTGAAACAGGGTCCTCAAATTTTCACATAACAGTGAACAGGACTGGACTAGAGTAAATTGATTGCTCAGAAAATCTGATTGTGAAAGATGCAGGCTCCAAAGGGACACAATTGGAGACAATTAAGGAAAGGGAAAGGGGGAATGCACTGGAATTGGAGAAAGAAGATGAGTTAGTAAGGAGAGAAGCAAATAGTTTTAGTATACCTAAGATTGATAAGAAACAACCACAAGAGATACAGGAAAAACTAGACACAGAAGAAGAAGAAAGCATGGATGCTAACATACATTGCATTAGTAGAGAGGGAGATCTATCTCCAAGACAAATAGGACATTTGAAAGGAAGATATGGGACTCACAAGAACAACGGTTTGGGCATATCTTATGTTAATACAAAGAGTAAAAGGAGCAATGCCGTACTTCTTGATCAATGATTAGTAAAATTCTATTTTGGAATATCAGATCAGTAAAATCTCAAAATTTGTTTGAGAGATTACTGGATCTAAATAGAAAACATCATTACTCATACATTTCTCTCTTAGAGCCTTTTCAGAGTCCTTCAGAAATAGATAGATACAGGAGAAGACTTGGGAAACAACATGCCAAAGTTAATTGTTCTTCCAAAATATGGATTATATTGACTCAGTACAGCAGATTACTGTCTATTTCAAACATAGAATCAACAATGCTCATGTCAAGATTACAACAGTTTATGCTAGATGTAGTGCCCTGGAGAGATTGGAATTGTGGGAAGACCTTGAGGAGGTGGCTAGCAATACAGATTACCCTTGGATGGTAGGAGGAGATTTCAATACCGTTACTGATGAGTCTGAAAAATTGGGAGGATTACATGTATCTAGGACTGGCAAGGGGACGGGGACAGGGGATGCATTGGCCGGGATTCAGGGGGGACCGAGATTGGGGGAATAAAAATTCGTTCCATCTCGTCCCACTATATATACGGGATGGGACAGGACGGAACGGGACGTGGGATTTTTATTTTTTTGTATTGAAATTATATGTTATTGAATAGCATCTTTAGTTTTCAATAACATTTTTAGCTAATAAAAAATGCTAAGTTTTCAAATTTGAGAAGTTCAAATTTGTATTTTAAAAGAATTTAACTTGAAATAGTGATGTAATCTTTTGTTTTGATTTAATACAAAAAATAATAAAATATTAGAAGTTACAATTTACAAATATTAGTGGAGTTAGTATTTTAAAATTAAAATGCAAGACAATAGTTATATAAAAAAAGACTTGAATAAAGCCTTCAAATTTACTCAATAAAATGTAATTGCAACTTAGAACTTAAAATTTACAAATATTAGTGGAGTAACTAATCTACGCAGCCACCTTCTAGGAAGGGTTCTGTTTCAATAAATTCTCATATGTAAAATTAATATTGGTTACAAATATTAGATGAGTAACTAATTTAGGCAGCCACCTTCTAGGAAGGGTTCTGTTTCAATTACTTCTCGGATGTAATCTAATATTTGTATTCTCCTTTAAAATTTAATTCTAATTGTCGCATCATATCGACGGTAACATCCTCCGGTGTTGGCAAACTTACTAAAAACTCTTGTGACTCTAATTCATCATCACTAGATTCAATTACCGCATTAATCCAAGCTTCTTGTTTGGAACTTAACTTTGGCAAATTATAATTCTTCCTCTCGGCGTTGACCCAGGCTCTAAATAAAACTGATGTTTCCAAACTTTCTTCCGCCAATGAATGTCTATGATCGCCAAGTTGAAACATTGCCGCACTAAAAGCAGCCTCTGATGCAACTGATGAAGTTTGAATAGCTAGAACATCACGAACCATTTTGCTCAAAATTGGAAATGCAACGCTCCGCCTCCTCCACCATGCTAATAAATCTTCATTGCCATCTCCGTCTTCCACTGTTTCTAAAGATTG
>JAJOOO010021280.1:0-16076 GCA_029582685.1 Solanum piurae
ATATAAAGCTTTTTTGATGTACAAGTTATAGAATTTTCTTGACATACCAAAAAATTCTAGGGAAGTAACGATGATATTCATAATTGTTATTAGTACTTCTGAGTCCTTTTACATAAATTTCGGACTTCGTTACTATGTTGATAAAAAATGTAGCAGGTAGATGTGTTGTTGTATAGGACAATAAGATACTCAATTTGTCTCCTTCATTTTTTTATTTTTGGTCCGTTCAAAAAAAATGTAAATTTTTATATTCAAAATAATTAAACATATTTTAATTATTTTATTTTATTATGAATGATGATTTTATAATTGCATAAATATTTATAATTTTAAAAAATAATTCTTGTCCAACTTTATATATAATGAGACCAACTAGAGTACTATAACATTGAATAGTGACTATCAATGTTATAAATTAGAATACTCCTACCCTTAATAGAGTAAATTCCAATTAAATATATTGGACCTTCATATTTTTTTGTTTTGTTTTTTATTTAGGGTTCAGCATTCTTTTCAAAATTTAATTAATTTAGATTTGTATTAAAAAAAAATATACATTTTTAAAAACTATAATAAATAATTCGAGACTGAGGCACCAAACATCAACTAAACTTACCTATTTTAAATCAAACATAAAATATAATCACTTAAGAACGACCGACTTATCGGATCGAAAACGACCAAATTGTCTCCTATAAATAATGGAGGTAGGTCAAATAAATAAATGCATGTCCATATAGTATTGCTGCAATCTAAATAAATGCTCTTCTAAATAATTTTTAAAGCTATTCCAAAATTATTGATATTTTATGTATCCAATTTCTTTCTTTTTTGTTTAGTTTAATTTTTAACATTTTCGTTCTACATTTGTTGACATAACTTCTTGTGATTTACTTGTATTAATAGTCGAGTTTATATAAGGAGAGAAATCGAGAATAACGTCAATGAAGTGACGTGTAGAGGCTGATTGAAAATTTTAAATTTATTAATTTTTATATTTAGGACAAAAAGTTTATTGCGTTGAATAGATTACTTATACATATTAAGTAAATTTTTTTAACATAAATGTATAATTATAATTGACCTCCGCCTCTTCTATGGAACGTTTTCCTTCTAAAATACAATGTGAAATTGTGAATTCAAATCATTTTTTATGAAAGTGAGTATCGAATACTAAACGAGAACTAAAAGAAGAAAAAACTTTCAAAGTCCGGAATTTTTTTAGCTATATATATAGTGTCAATGGGGCCATTCTTGTCCACGGCGTATTAAGGCCAGTATCAATTAATTAAAAAATTACATTATTTATACATGTATGGTAAGAATTGTTTTTATATATATTTACTTCTCCAACTTATGTGATATATATTGTTTGATATTGAATCTTTTAATCTTTCGAAATAAAGCTTACATTTTTAAAACTACGTAAAAAAAATACTCAAAATTCAATAATCAACAATTCATAGTAACATTTACCAAAATAAGTAAAAAAATTACGTACGTACAATCAAAAAGTATTTCATTTAACTCTTGAAATTCAAACGTCGTCACACAACATGGTCCTATTTTTCCAATTGTCCTATCACATTAGTCAGAGTATACTAATTATAATTAAATTGTACGTACCTACCGTCATATATAGTTGCATCAACTTTAATTTATTTCATATAAATTAAAAAACATACATTCTCACATTATAACATACAATTAGACTAATTAAGGAAAAAAAGAAAAGGACATGCAAACAAATTAATGAAAATAATCAACACACTTAAATTCATGAATTAATTAGAGATAATTAGAGCCTAATAACATCTGGAATATCAACAGGATATCTATCAATACAATCAGCCCATGGATTATGATCATCTACTGGAAGCTTGATTGTTCTATTACACTTCCAAACAGCACTATTACACTTAAATCCACTCCCAAATGCAATTTGCCAAATTATGTCACCTGTCGAAACATAATATATAATAAAATAATTAAATGTTATACAAAGTCATACTACTTTTTTTTTGTAATAGTTTAAATTTTTAAATGATATGATCATGCAATTCAACGTTACCTTTCTTCATTCTCCCCTTTGCCTCTATGTAACTCATTTCGTACCATAGTGACGACGATGATGTGTTTCCGAACCGGTAAAGCGCCATTCTCGAGGCCTCGACATGCTCCGCCGATAGTTGTAGGTTGTTTTGTAGCTCATCTATTACCGCCCTGTTGTGAAAATAAAGTAAAATCGTCTCAAGTACATGAATTTACTTTGTTTGTATTTCATATGTTGATGATGTGTCAGCAAGTAAATAAAAATGTGTACTTTATGACAACTTAAGTTTTTGTTTTTTGAGTCAGTCACATATTTCAACGTGGTCTATCTGAACAAACAAAGGTTCTAAATTCGATAAGATGGTCACACTCACATATTCAATCAAAATTTAATATAAGGATACATGAATGACATGAAGAAAAAAAATCTAATATTTAACTTATGATACATGTATTAAATTAGGTACATTTTAGAGGAAATTGTGTACTTACCTAAGTAAGCGCTTTAGTTTTTCTATGCAAATCAAATAAGCGCTTTAGTTTTTCTATGCAAATCAAATAAGAAGAAATTACGGGGAAAAAAATACTTTATTTTCAATAAAATTTGAGTGATTTGAAGAAGTAAAGAAGAATATACCTTCCTCCAGCGTGTATGCAAAAATGTTCAAATGCTAATTTGAAATCTGGAATATACGGTTTCATCTTAGACTTAAATAATTTTCGGCATATGAGTGTAAGAAGGAAGAGAAGTTGTTCCGAAGCGGGTAGAACAAGTGGTCCAATTGTTGTAATATTAGATTTCAATGCTTCCCCTGCAACTTGCATGAGATCTATACACAAATTTATGCCCACTTTCCCTTCCGGGTCTTCTTGTTGTTGTACACACCTAAAAGATTTATCATCCGCACCTTTGTGTGTTCTGACTATGTGTATTAGACGGTATTTAGCCCTACCCCGATCTGATTTTCTGTTAGACAAAAGTATGGCTGCTCCTCCCATTCTGAATAGGCAATTCGTAAGTAACATTGATCTCTCTTTACCTAAATTGAAAAACAAAACAGATCCAAAATTTTAACTTTATGACTATTACCGAATTCATTGACCATTTAGAGTTGTTTGACTCAAAATTTACAATATTTATACTTATTTACTAAATTACTTAGACACATATACTATAATCTAAGTCAAAGCTACTAGGTTCACAAGTTCTATTTTCTTAATTAAAAAAAAACGTATTTAGTCAAAAACTGCTACATAATTAAAAAGGAAAATTAAATTACAACTCAAATGCCTTTGAGATATCTAGTTTAACAAAATGTGTATAAATAGTGTATATGTTATACTAAATATACATATAATATACATATCTATACGCATCATATACAATTAAAATATATAGGTAATGTATATTTCGATAAACTAGATGACTGAAGAGTATGTTTACCTAAATAGCCATTTGGTGTGAGAATCTCAGTGCTAATAACCACAGCATTTGAATTAGGGTATTGTTGAAGTATATCACGAGCTAAATCAATGGATATTACCCCAGCACTACAGCCCATTCCAGATAAATTAAAACTCCTTATATTACTCCTCAATTTATACTTGTTTATAACCATAGCCGAAAGTGAAGGAGTTGGTGAAAAGAGGCTACAATTGACAACAAGAACATCAATGTCTTTAGGTTTTAGCCCTGTTTTCGCCAAAAGCGAATCCATAGCTGAAAATATAACTAGTTCAGCTTCTTCTCTAGCCAAATCCATAGTAGGAGTTGGTGGAATATAATGCATCGCGGGGGGTAACGCTGTTTCTTCACTAAGACCAGAACGTTCAAGGATTTTCATTTGAAAACGAACACTTTTAGGCTCAGAAGACAAAATCAGGTGTGCGTGTTCCATAAAAGATGCAAATGGGATACGACATGTGATAGGAGGGCGAAAACACGCGTAATCTACTAAGTATATGGTTCTTGGACGTGACATAATGTAACATGTTGTTACATAACTTATGAGGAATAATGAACAAACTAAGTGAATTGAAGTAAGGGAAAGTGAGTTGTAAAAATTGAGAAGTTCATTTGGATTTGATTGAAGAAATTGAATTAAAATTGTAGCCATAATAGGTACAAACAAAAAAGTTAAAATGTTGTTCACTAGATATTGGTAACATAATTTGACATACCTTAACTTTATTGAATGAGAATTTTCAGGCATTTTTTGGGATTATTTGGGAAAATGAAGAAAAAAATTATATGTTTCACTACAAATAGTTAGAGGAATGTATAGAGTGGAGATATAAAGACTATATAAATAGTGGAGAATTTAATGGTATGGCCATTGGCAGATGAAATGATTTAAATGATAACCAATTTTTGGTGGTACATGTGTCCTAATCTAGCTACCTATTTATAGTAGAAGGTGAGTTATGAGCATAATATATAGTACTTTTTAAAAAAAGTAGACAAGCATTTTGATTTTAAAACGTAGCGGAATATATTATATATGTTCGAATATTAATAGTGAAACACATTATATCTGTGTAGATAATGTCTCGCATATTAATAATGAAATACATTATATATGTGTGGATAATGTATAATAAGTGTATTCGCGCATTTATAAAATTTCTATAGTGAAACACACTATATTTACGCGCATAACAATAACGAAATATACACTTATAGAATATATTTGCGTACTATATCTGCATGGATAATAATGAGTGTATTCGCATAATATATATTCTGAAACTCAAACTCTCGCTATGTGTAGTAAACTTTTCAAACTATCACTATCTCAGATAATTATATTGTCTTATATAGTTTGCTAAGTCACTTAATGATTCAAAATT
The DNA here is from genome assembly GCA_029582685.1 of Solanum piurae. NCBI lineage: Eukaryota > Viridiplantae > Streptophyta > Magnoliopsida > Solanales > Solanaceae > Solanum > Solanum piurae. Next base: position 4,903 of record JAJOOO010021280.1, read on the forward strand.
ATTGCGAATTTCATCGTATTTTAGTGCGAAAATAAAATTTAGATAATTATATCTCTAATTAATTATAATACAGAACAGCTCCAACACAATGTTATGATGAAATTTTAAGCTTTTACATGTAAAACTTTTAATATAATATGCTGAAGTTTAATTAATTAAAGATACGTGAAGTTTGAACTCAATATTATTTTAATAGATTTTGAAATACTGAAGTTTCAATTGTATAAGTTTGAATTCTAATACAAAATTGAGGGATAATGGTACAAATTAATGTACAATGAGTGGTACGTATCGATAAGGTGTTTTGTGTTGGGAGATACAAATTTGTTTTTATTTGACCTAGATCTAATATTACGTTTGAATAGGTTCTGCAATGCTTGATCCGAATTTAATTGGGTCTTCAATGCAAGATCCGGACATGGACCAAATGGGAAGCCAAAGAAAAAACAAACCATACTATGATACAAATCAGCAGAAAATACATTAGGTATAGATTCGATTTCAACTTATAACATGTACATAAATTATGATTTATATTTTCTATTTTAGAAGGTTGTGTATTTTTTAAACCCTAAATACTTTTTTCATGTTTTAATTACAAAAAAAAAAACTTAATTAAGTATACAATTCAAATATTTAAGTCATGTAGAGAAAATATTTAAAGCTATAAATGAAAATTAGGTGTAAAACGTTAAATTCAGATGGGTCCCCCTGTTGTAAATTAAAGGCTAGTATTGTCAGTACAGCATGAAAAATAAATGAGCAATTATACATTAACAAGGACTATATGTGGACCAATAAGAAAAAAGAAAAGTCATACTAATTTAATTACCAAAGTGTCCTTATACAAGAAATCAAGATCAACAGAGGCGGATCTAGAGGATAACGAAAAAATTTATTCGAATCTCGACAAAAAAATTACACAAATAAGACATTTTAAACTTAAATATTGAGCTTCATGAATATAAAATTAGAAAGTATTATATTTTTTTCGAATATCTATAGTGGAAGTCTCATTTTATATGTTAAAAAATAGAAGTTACATCGAAACTTCACATAAAAAAAAATACTCCATATGTTTTAACTTATCAAACTTTTTAATTCCTTAACATAAATTAAAATGAAGAAAATTTAATTATATCCATACACTTGGATGATAAGTAGTTCTTGCTAATGGTTAAAGAAAAAAGGGAGGGGGGGAGGGACGACGGGGTTAAACGTAGAATATTTATTTCTTACATTTCTTTTAAATTATTTCACGAAAAATAATAATTTTTAAGTTGAGAATCTATCAAAACATAAAATTTCTAAAATGGAAGTAAGTAGTTTCCATATATATACACTACTTTTTTTTAGAGTCACTTATGAAAATTGAAAATATACTAAATATATTATTATTATTATTGCTAAACGCAACGAAAAATATTTGAATTAACTACTTGAAACTCGCAAAGGAAAATTACTGGTAGGACTAATTATTATCCGATCAAACTTAAAAACATTGCATGTGTATTCTGCAGATTTAATTAAGACATTACTTAATTGCATGATAGCTGACAATGTACGTAAGAAATGCTAAATTTAACCTATCGAGACTCTACTATTTTAGATTATATAGTTAACTTTAAAAAAATAAAATTGGCAGAGGCATAAGTTTATATTTTTGTATCATAATATCCGATAAATTAGTTCTTTGATCTCACGCACTTGATTTTCCTTTTCTATTTTTCTTTCAATATTTGACCTATTTAAAACAATAGTCGACCTACGAATGTGATTTCGAATCAATTTAGATTGTCGTTTGTGGCTTTAGTGACGGCTAGATCAACGCATCATTGCTTCGTTCGACATGATGTCTTTGTTCTCATCTAAGAGTTAATGACTTTAGTTTCTAAAAAACTTATGCTCCACTAAGTATTATAAGTTTAATTGCTATATGGTAAAATTAAAATCTAAAGACTAACTATTTGAAAGACAAAAATTAAAAATTAATGAAAAAGTTAAACATGCCGTTGTATGATGATGACGACGAGATGTACTGCTGAATTAAGAGAGAGGAAATATATAAATTTATTACCCACTCATAATAAATTTATATAATTTATAATTATTGAGTACGAGTAAATTATTTTCGCAAGAAGTTATACCTTCGTAGCCAACAAAACATCAACTACCTTTGCCAACTATTGAATATACACCTAACTTTCAAGTTCAAATGAATTATTATATCACAAATGTAAACAACAATAAATGAAGGGCTTTCGATTTTTGTCTTGCAGCTATTTTCAATATATATATATATATAAAAGAATCTGAGTTACGAGGGGGTAAGGTTGCATCCCAAGACAATGAGGGCTAGTCGATTTTCGGGTGTACTCATATTGAAAACACATGACTGAATATTATAGGTTGATTTCGCCGGTACAACTGCAGTGGATCTGTTGATGGACATGATATATTGAGTGGAGTCAAATTATACACTAAAGCATAAAAATAAAAATAAAATTACCTACATTTGCATGGCTTTTAATTTGAAAATCACAATTTAACTTGGGTTACACAAATGAATCAAATTTAATCCAAAGATGGTAGTTTTTGTTTGGTGACGACCTCCTTTTAATCATACTCATTGGAAGCTACTCGAAAATCAACTAAAATATTGATTAAAATATATTAATCATATTTAAGAGAGACCGATTGAGTATTTGAATTTTATGAATTCTATATACTACACAATTTATTAACCATTCGAGTTGATAAGTTTGAAGTTTAATAAATTTCTTAATACAAACATATACAAGGCTTGAGCTATAACTTCTTTTGTGAATGTGCCCTAGTAAGAAAATCTATAACCCAATCTAAATTAATTTATATGACATTATTTAATTGAAAATGAAGTTTATCAGGAAAAATAAAAAAACACTACATAATATACAGAAAATCCCTATATAATCTTGTGGTCATAAATAAGTAAGGTAGAATGTTCTTAGAAGTAAAAAATGAACGTTAGAATAAAATAGCTTCGTAATATCAAAAGATGTCAATCTTTTTTTCACTAGAAAAAAACGAGAAGAGAATATTACAAAAGAAGAAACAAAAAGAGATCATAACAAAAAGGGTAAAAATTTATCTCCACTCAATATTTCTAATACATCATAATTAAGTCATAAATAATTAAAATGAGCATATGTAGCACTGAAGCCGGCCCCTATTATATTTGAATCGCGTACTGTAGTAGGCTCCATTTGGAGTGGCGCTCCCAATAGAATTTTCTCTATATCCAGACTCAAATCCAAAACTTCTAATTAAGCGTGAAGCAGTCCTATCGCTGCACCAAAATCCATTTGGTCCTATATTAAAAGGCAATGAAGCATATCTTCCTAGTTTCAAATTAGGTTTAACTTCAAGTTGTCATGGATTAAACTCTTTCTACTTTTGTCATAGTAGTACTCCAAATAAGGCCTTCTACATACTTCTTTTAAGTATACTTAGTTAAGACTTTTACATAGTAGTTCAATGTTCATTATATCCAAAGTATTTATCAATCAATATTTATTTACTTTTATATCCATCAAAGTATTTATTCTTTCTACTTATATCCAAAGTATTTATCAATTCTCTACTTATACTACTTTTTCTTTTCTCTTTTTCTTCCCTTGTTTTTTCTTTATTTTTGTCCAACTCCATACTTAATTTTGGCTCCTTTCTTTCTATTCTTTTATATTTATCCTTTCTACCAATAAAAAATAATAACTGAAATAATATATATATATATATATATATATATATATATATATATATATGAATTATATATAAAATAAAATAAAAAATGAAAAGGACAGCAGTCACGTCACATATGTTGTGTTGCATCGATCACTTCATGAATATTTACGTTTGAATCATATAAGTACTGCTTTGGACAATAATAGTGGGCATTCGGGTAATTTTCTTCATCACGTATGAGTAATTTAGTACTCCTAATTAATAAGTATTACGATCAGGACTTTGGTGGGGTGGTAAATATGCATTCATCATTAGCTAGAGGTCTCAGGTTTGAGTTCCTTGAATACAAAGTCGTCTTTGTTATGAAGCGTTTTACACCCTAATATAGGTACCTAACACCGAATGGAAAAACAAAAAATAAGTTTATGAGCAAATTATGATAATTGCTTTGTTATTGACGGGAAGTTATTCATCTAAAGACCAAACCAAACTATAGTTTAGCCAAAACAACTTGATAATATTTTATTAGTCAACTAATGTTATGTCATATACTAGAACAGGCAAGACTTGAAGAGTGAGCGTTGGCCGTTGGCTACCAATCTACCCTTCACTTATTTCTATGATGAAATGATCATTTTGCCTTATAAAATGTCTCATATAATCATCTCACTGTCCATATGTTCCCGAGGCGGTGACATTCTTGAATAAAGTCTATCCGAACTGAAATAGCACTTCTCAGATCAGGCTATACCTCTCCAGCTACTAATCAATATTAAAACTTCCATAATCTTTAAGACAAATATGCCTCAGGCTCAGGGATCAGTTAAACTCAAGTGTGCAAAACTTGGGTACCAATATGTTGTGAATCACTTCTTGACATGTCTATTGTTGCCCATAATGGCTATGGTTTTTGTTCAAGCTATTCAACTAGGCCCTGAGGAAATTTCCAATCTTTGGAACTCCATTCAGTTTGATTTCACCAAAACAATCTGTTCATCTTTCGTTGTCATCCTCGTGTCCATTTTATACTTCATGTCAAGGCCTCGAGGGGTTTACCTAGTCGATTATGCATGTTACAAGCCACCTCTGTCATTGCGCGTCCCCTTTTCAATCTTCATGGAGCATTCAAGAATCATACTTAGTTCAGAGCCAAAGAGTGTTGAATTCCAACTGAAGATTCTTGAGAGGTCTGGTTTAGGAGAAGACACATGTTTGCCACCAGCAATTCATTATATCCCTCCAGCACCTAACATGGACACTGCAAGAGAAGAAGCTGAAATGGTGATATTTTCAGTCATGGATTCTCTCTTCAAGAAAACACAAGTAAAGCCTAAAGACATCGACTTTCTTATAGTGAACTGTAGCCTTTTTTCGCCAACGCCATCTTTATCAGCAATGGTGGTTAATAAGTACAAAATGAGAGACAATATCAAGAGCTATAATCTATCAGGAATGGGGTGTAGTGCTGGGCTAATCTCCATTGATTTAGCTCGTGATCTTCTCCAAGTTCATCCCAGATCGATTGCTGTGGTTGTCAGCACAGAAATCATCACGCCGAATTACTACAGAGGCAAAGATAGATCAATGCTCCTATCAAATTGTCTGTTCAGAATGGGAGGTGCAGCCATACTTTTATCAAACAAGTGGTGGGCAGATCAACGGCGAGCCAAGTACAAGTTGCTGCATACAGTGAGAACACACAAAGGATCAAACGATAAATCTTATAATTGTGTATTTGAAACTGAGGATTCAGAAGGTAAAACAGGAATCTCCTTGTCAAAAGATCTTATGGCCATAGCAGGGGAGGCATTGAAGTCTAATATAACATCACTTGGACCACTTGTTCTTCCTCCATCAGAACAACTTCTGTTTCTCTTGTCACTCATTGGCCGAAAGGTCTTTAACACGAAACTGAAACCATATATTCCGGACTTCAAACAAGCGTTTGAACATTTCTGCATTCATGCTGGTGGAAGAGCGGTGATCGATGAACTACAGAAGAACTTGCAGCTGTCTGCAGAACATGTTGAGGCATCGAGAATGACTCTACATCGGTTTGGGAACACGTCTTCTTCATCATTGTGGTATGAACTGAGTTATATTGAAGCTAAGGGAAGGATGAAGAAAGGTGACAGAATTTGGCAGATTGCATTTGGGAGTGGATTCAAGTGTAACAGTGCTGTTTGGAAGTGTAACAAGACAATAATAACTCCAAGTGATGGACCTTGGTCTGATTGTATCCATAAGTACCCAGTTTATATCCCAGAAATAGTAAAGCTCTAGGAGAATATAATCAACAATAGCAGAGAAGAATATTTGTGGTTAAAGCTGTTTTTGCTCTTACCTCTTGTAAGCTATATGGAACTTAATATACCAATGCAATTCATAGAGTCCATGCAGTTTTTGAAGCATGCATATGACAATCTATAGTCAGCGCGACGATACTACCACAATAACAACTCATTAGCTTATAATTGAATAGAAAGATGCGAATGATATGAATGTTATCAAAGATTTGTTCTTAAACCCAAGGTCCAATCGGAAAATCTTGGTTTCATAGCATATTTGTTTCATAAAGTTGAGAGTAACATTTCTAAAAAGGGAGAAAACATCACATTACATTTCGCTTCAAGGGCTGTCACAATATATATATATAGCACTCAACGTCTAGGAGGACCACGATTGTCATAGGAACCCCAACCACCGCCACTGTATGGATCACCATATGCTCCACCGGGATATCTCATCTCAGGGCTTCCATTCATCATGCCATAGGCTCCTACACCTAGATGAAATAGTGAAAATATAAACTAAGTTGTTTCCACAGCTCAAAAGTTTACATCATAAAATGAGATAAGAAAGGAGATAGAGAACTTACCAAGGCCCCGTCCAACTTTATCTGCTCGCAGCTTTTCAATTTCACGAGCCATTGAAATGAGATTCTTCTCCATAGATTGATTTTGTTCCACCAGTTCTGTATTTGCTTTCTTCTCATATTCAAATTGCCTCCTACAATTTCATCATCAAATTGAATAGTCAAAAAGAGAAGTTATCACAAGTTGGCCATCACATACATTATAAAGAATGAGGCTCTTGACACCGGAGGACCATTATAACAAAGTATTTCATGTTTATTCATCTTTTCTTAGGGGGGGAAGTTTTAACTTCATACCTTGCTTCCGCCAATTCTTTCTGCAATTTATCAATATCAGTCTTCATAGCTGATAGTTGCTTATTCTCAGTTTGTAGTCGATTAGTATCATTAGTAAGAGTTTGAACTTGGGCAGATAGCTCTTTCTGTAAAGAAATTAGCTTCTGAGATTCAGCTCTCAATTGGATTACCTCTAACCTCAGAGGCTCCGTAGATCGAAGATCAGCCTCTAACTTCATTCCTCTTTCAATATACTCTCGTAGTTGTGCCTCATTATCAGCACGCATTTTGGGAATGACCTGACTTAATCTATGTATATCATCTTTTACAGCAGATAATTCCCTTTCAAGCATGACATTCTCATCAATCACCTGTCTGTTTTCAGCAATAAATCTCTGCATGTCCCTATGCTGGAGCTCTAGTTCCTCCTCAAGGACTGATGGATGAGGAGGGAGGGGTCCTGGTCCTCGCTGCATAATAACCCGTGGTGGTGGCCCATCACGGAATCCTCTGAAGTTGTCAGGTTGACGGGGCATACGATTTCTACCGGCCATAACTATGATGAATCAACAAAGAAAAAAAATTAAGTTCGTAAAAAGTTGAGAGAAAGAGAACTCATAGGAAAAAACGCCCTAACAGTAAAGGAGTGATAAAGCATAGACTTACTAACACTATACATGACAAGAAAAATTGATTTATGCCCAGTAAATCCATAACAGATGCCTTCCTTTTACTAAAAATAACGATGAAAAGCTATAGGAAGCAAAGAACATCTATACATAATAATTTAGTGACTCAGAGAGGCATACAATAGTGTCAAGAAGAGTCTTTTGGTGGCAATATTGAAGAAAGGAATCCATATCGAATATATAAATGTCATAAGACATATGCAAGAAGCAGATTGTCACAAGTGTGAAAAAAGTAATAGGGAATACAATGGAGTTCCTCATAACTGTGGGTTCAGACCGAATATTCTATTAAACCTGTACTTCTTTTACCTTACAAATGAATGAGCTACCAAACAATAGAGAATAAGGTCTCATGGTGTATATTATTTGTGGACAATATTGTGTTGGTTCACAAGATTAGTGAGTGTGTCAACTAAAAGCTTGAATTATGTAACACAATGTAAAAAATAATGGTTTTATGATAAACAGAAGTGAAACAGAATATATGTACTGCAAGTCTAACTAGCATAAGAAGAGAAAGATTGAGGAGAGATTAGACGGATTCAAATGCCTAAATGAAGAAAATTCAAATATCTAGATTCAATCAGGAGGATGACATGAGAGAAGAAGATGTAACACATAAACAAAATAAGAATGGTTGAAATGGAGTACTACAGGAATGTTGCACAATAGAGAATGACTACCTACCTAGGTGAAAGGCAAATTCAATAGAACGGTTGTAAGACCAACAGTGTCATACAAACAATGAACATAGAGCATTTAGGGTCCAGTATATCCATAACACAAGTGTCGCACAAATAGATATGGTAAGATGGATCTGAAGTCAATCAATTATCACATCTAAAAGAAGGTACAACCAGCACATATAGAAGAAAAAAATGAGAGCGGGTACATGGAAAATCACAAGTAGATAGGTCCATAGTTTTGTCCTGCATAGACCTTTGAAGGCACCGATTCGTGAATCTATGGTCTCTCCGTAAATTAGATATTTTATGCATATAATTTCTAAAAAACTTTCTAAGGCAGACAAGAATACTGCAAATTAGTATCTCAAACCACCTCGTGTATTTGTCCTTAGGTCATAATGGACAACAAGCAGCAAGTGCTGCAGATTAAGGCAGTTCAGCCACCAGGTATAGGAATCTTGAGGTAATGTGACATGGAGTAGAGTCAAGGTCCCTTGGTAAAATAAAGCCATTCATTTAGATGCCACCCTCTGTAATTATGTCAACAACCACTTAATTATTTGTCACTACACAAACCGACACACATGATTCCTAAGAAATGCCAGATTTTCAGAAGACATGACTGAAGAACTACTTATAGAATTTGCCTCATAAACACTAACCTTTGCTCAAAAGGCAAGGGTGCAAGGCAAAGACCAGCATTACAAGCATTCTGACAAAACAATAGAGGTGTTATAATTAAAGAGAACTCACTGAACTACTACCTAGAGTCCTCATTTCTAGTATCAATTATTCATCCACTAAAATCCATTATCCACCACTGTTCACTATACTATTTTTCTTTCTGACTAGCACATGCACATGCACGAGTAGAGAAAGAGAGAGCCAAATGCTTTTACATTCTGAGAAACAACCTCTCTACCTTCACAAGGTAGAGGTGAGGTTGTGTACACACTACCCTCCCCAAACCTCACTTGTGGGATTACCCTGGGTATTATGTTGTTGTTGTTGTTGAAGATTTCGATAGAACCTTAACTTGTATACTTCTCGCTGGTAAAATGAATCAGTGGGAACTACACACATCCAGAGTCTAGACAACAATTTTGCATGCGATATGATTTTGAAAACTAAATCGAACTCTATTTCTGGATATTTAGAGAAAAGACTTTTACATAGTCCAAACATGTAATTACTAGGAGTTATACTCAAATGAATGGATTCCAACCAAGGAATGAGCTAATATGCAGTTCAAGTCTACACCTTTTTTACTATTTTGCTAATTAGAATAAGACTCCGGCAATACTCCACCGTATATTTCATACAGGAAAACGCAAAAACTTGGTATTACCAAATCCCTACACAAGCACGGATGCTAATCAAGTTCCTCAGACAACTAGTTCTATAAATTTGCAAGCAAAGTTTGCCACTCTCATACTCAGTGAAATTAACTAATTAATCGAACATATTAAATTCAATCGTAACAAAAAAACAAATTAGTTCGTGTTCATGAGTCCTTCCACACAAAAGAAAAGCTTAATTATACTAGTAAATTCCTAAATTTCATCACATCTACAAAAACTAAGTTATAATTCTAAAAATATGTACAGAGCAAACCGATTATCTCATCATCCGCCGCCACAACCACCACCAGCAAAACAAAAAAAAAATCCGGCATGCGATGTGAAAGAGGTAAAAATATATGCAGAATTTCAATACAAAAAGTAAAACAGATTATAAAATTCAATCTGACGGAGAGAGAGATTGCCGGTACCTGAGAGATACAGCTACTTCTTCGACGACGATGAAGCTGCGGTGGATAACGGCGAAGATACACAAGCTAAAACGCCACTATGGGCCGTAAAAAGTGCTTCCTCTTTAATTTTGGACTTTGTTAATGGGCCGATCGAATAATTACCGGGTTACATGCACGACCCATTTTGGGACTCTTATTTAACGTATAGTCAACAATTGGAAAAGATTAATATTAACAACTCGTGTAGGGAATCCATGGTCCCAATCAGGGGCGGACCTATCATGTGAACCCACTTCGTTGAAAAATAACACCGCATATATATGTATATTTATCAATTTTTAAAATTTTATATGTATATATTAACTTTTGACCCCACTAACATAAGTGTGACCCTTGGCCAAGTGGTGAAGAGGGTTCAATTTTCCCAGCCATCGAGTTCAAATCCCTGTTGCCACATTTTAGTTTTATTTTTTATATCTTAAACCCATTTCGTAAAAATTTTAGGTCCGCCACTGGTCCCAATAGTGTAAAATAGAACTAGTGTAAGGTCTCTATCCCTTTAATTATTTGTTTTCCTAACTTCTTAGATATTTTGGTACTAGATGGGGATGGCCCGTGCTGAGCACGGGCCCAACATAATAAATCTGCTGACCGTTGATGATAAATTTTATTGCTGAAAAATATATATATACCACAAATTAGAAGGAAACAATTTATTCAAATTACGTGTGTAATAGATCTAATAAGTAAGGAACAAAGTATGCTCATTGAATTTATTAATTGTACACAATAACAAATCATCTATAAAATAGAAGACATTAAATGTTGACATAACTCCAAAAAAATCGAAAAGAGAAAAGGAAAGGAGAATGCTCAAGAGGTTGTTGGAAACATTCTGCTTTTATCTGTCATTCAAATTCTAATGGTTTCACAACTTCTGGACTATCCAATGTTGCCATGAGAAACATCAACTGTACATTTATTTTTTCCTTTTTTGATGTTGTATGTTCTTGTATGAAATGAGGGAATGAATATTTAATTTCTATACCCTTTCTTGAACGTAGTTAATTGACTTAATGCTATTATTAGTAATAATTCAGCCTTTATTCTCTTCTTCCATAAGTTGTCTCCCTCAGAGTTCACTGGACTCTCTTTTCTCTTCTTTTGAGTAT
>JAJOOO010021281.1:0-25164 GCA_029582685.1 Solanum piurae
CTTGGTTCTTGGCTCCATGAATAACTTTTCAGGCCCTATTTATAGATATATAAACCCTAAATAAAATAATTAAGTTCAAGACAAATTAGGAAAACAAAACCTAATTAAAATTGGTTTTCCGTCTCTCTTTTTTTCCCGTGTTGCTGGAAGGGTTGGCCGCCTTAATCTTCGATGCTTGACACGTGTACAGTAAACATAACAATTGAAATTCATCTTGCAGCCGCCATTTCTTTATATATATAAATATATTATTTTATTCCATTTAATTCACTAAGCTGCCTGCTTGATTTACTTCTTCAACTTTCCATCTTTAATTCATTTTAGCTCCAAACTTCCTCATTTTTCCACCAATTTAATTCTACAAATAAAATACACAATTTAGGACAATTCATAAAATCTATGCTCAAAAAGGACAAATATAAATAATAAATATGAGGCAAATAATAATTAAAAATATGTATTTTGACCTCACATCAGCTACTCAAATTCCCCACACTTCAAATAAGAAACAACAAAATGATGATTTTCCCAAAAGAATGACGTCACCTAATATATCATTAGGCCAAACTAAGTCATTTTGTCGTATTTGGGGTACTCACACTTCATCCACACAACTAGAAAGCAAGATCCGTACACATTCATCAACCAATTTTAACAAAATCAACGCCACACCCACAAAGAGTAAACCCATAAATAACAATTTGAACTGAAAAACAAGGTCTATGCATGAAGTTCTAGTTTAAAGCATGAATCAAGAGTAAGCATACACCAATAATTGCTTCACAATCATTATTACAAGGGTTAAAACAAAGTGGACAAAATTATAATCATGAAAACCAACCTTAGATTGATAAAGACGAGCCAGAAAGAGGAATTAGGAAAAGGCACAGTTGAATTCAATCCAATCGACAGATTATAGTTGCAACTAGATTATGAGATTAATAGAAAATTATTGAGCAGTGTTTATATGAATGTTAGGAAGAGGAAATGTTTTACAAATACGAAAGGTTGACATTGAAACATTCAAAATACCCTTGGCTCTATGATTGACTAGATTTTTTGTGAGGTAAGACTAACGTCGCCAACTAGTTTGACAACTCACTGAAGGAGCTACTTCTCAACGAAGGTTCTTGGGATTACTGACAAATTTGGCACCAATTCAGTAAGAAAGACCGGGCTCACAAACCCTTCTCGGTAATGCACCAACCGATAACGACGACTCACCAAAAGGATATTTCCTCGCCTTATTTATCTAAGAGATCTGTAGGTTCTAGCTTCACAAAGGGCAAGTTGGGACGGGCTCGCTAATGGAGTTTAATGACTCAGAAAAACAACTTCTCCTCCCTAATAATTTTTACAATGCATGCAGATTTTTAAATCAGAGAAGGCAAGCCAAGACGCGCGTGCCAATCTCACTTGGTGACACACCTATTCTGCCATATACTCGCGAACTTGCCTCTCACTTTGGTACTTTACTTCAACCTACACAATAAACACACATTAGTGAAAAATGACTTAAAACTTGGGTTTCTTCTAAAGAAGTTCCTTAGTTTATGTCATGATACGACGTATTCATTCTTTTAAGCACCCGACAAATACACCACTTTGATTGACACGATGCAATGACCTTTCCCAAAGTACAATTTCAAACTTTACCCATTTACCTTGAAGATAGAGCCATTTTCACTTTCAACCTCTATCGCTTCATTTACAAACATGTGAGTCACCTTAAATGGGCCTGGCAATTTTGATTTCAATTTTCCCGAGAAAAGTCTAAAACAAGAGTTAGAAAGCAACACAAGATCACCTACCCAAAACTCCCGATGTAGATTTTTGTGTCATGCCACCTATTCATTTTCTCCTTATAGAGTGTTGAACTCTTTCTCTTAACAAGAATTCTTCCAACTAATGAAGTTGACCAATGTACCCTTTTGAGGCAAACACCCAATTTAAGTTCACTGTTTTTCAAACCCAGAAAGCTTTATGTTTAAATTCTACCGGCAAGTGACACAATTTTCCAAAGACCAATTAATATGGTGACATACCAATGTGGGTGTTGAAGGTTTTATGGTAGGCCTACACATCATCCTCAAGCTTTCTTGACCAATTGGTCAGATTTGCATTCACGGTCTTTGCCACTATGCCCTTAATTTCTCCATTTGATACCTCTACTTGACTAATAGTTTGTTGTGATAACATGTGGTGACCTTTTTCTTTACCCATACTTGCAAAATAGTGATTCAAATTGTCGGTTGCAACAATAGGAAACTATGTCACCAATGATAGCACGGAGAGTGCCAAACCTCATAAAATGTACCTTTTTAGGAATTCAGTGACACACCCACCTCATTGTTAGACAAAGACACCTTTCTACCCACTTTTACACGTAATCAACATCCACAAGAATGTACTTGTTCTTAAATGAACTCACAAATGGTCCCATAAATTCTATCCCCAAAACATCAAATAGTTCTACCTCAAGGATTGGAGTAAAAGGAAATTCATGCCTTCGAGAAATACTTTCCTGTTTGTGACATTGAGCATATACCTTGAAGAAAGTGTAAGTATTTTGATACAAGGAAGGCCAATAATAACTACTTTGGAGAACCTTAGATATTGTCTAAACCCAACCATGATGCCCATCTATCGACGATGCATTGCAATCTTGGAGGATGGCCTTCACCTCATATTCTGGAACACACCTTCGACTTATTTGATCAACACACTCTCTAAACAAGTATGATTAATCCCAAAAGTAATTTTTCACATCAAAGAGAAACCTTTTCAATTAGTACCCATTTAACCCTTCAAGAATAATCCCACATACGACATAATTCGCATAATCCACATACCATGGAGCAACACAAGAGATTTACATCACCAATTCATTCGGAAAGGACTCTTCAATATCACTTTCATCACCTGACATAATATTAGAATCAAGGCGCAAAAAATGGTCCACCACTTATTTTTCACAGCCTTTGCGATTGTTGACCTAGATCAAATTCTTAGAGTAGCATCACTCATCATATCAGTATTGGTTTCACCTATTTATTAGACATTAGATACCTAATCACAGCGTGGTCCATGTGCACGAACACCTTGGTACCTAGAAGATAAGCCCTAAACTTCTCGAATGCATATATAACAACCAACAATTCTTACTCCATCATGGTGTAATTTCTTTGAGTCCTATTCAGTGTATTACTAGCATAATAAACCGGGTGAAATAATTTGTTCATCGTTTGACCAAGAACCGCACCTAGAGCCAACCCTCTAGCATCACACATGAGTTCAAACCGAATACTCTAGTCTGAAGCAACAATCATAGGAGCTTAAAATAACTTTTCTTTAAGACAAAAGAAAGCCTTCACACAAGCCACATCAAAATCTAATACCCTTTATTTCTCCAAAACCTTGCACAATGGAAGATCCACTTAAGATAAATCTTTAGAGAAATCTTCGATGAACCATCCATAGAGCCCCGTGTGTGAGATCCCATACTTTTTTCTATTCTTGCATAATGTATGTGGCATAGTATGTCGTGGTTATATGAGGTGTTTATGACTTAGTATAGTAAATTGAAGAATAAAATTTCAAATGTGTTGCAATATCAAGGAATTAAGCTAAATTTTTAGGTCTAAAGATCCCTCAAAGAAAGCTTTGGGGTTAAACAAATGACTCGTGTAGTACCTCACTCGTTTGAAAGGTTTAAACTAACCCATACCTCCGGGATAAGCCTCGGGGTGTCTAATATGATAAGAATAATATGTTATGAGGTATTATAATAGAACAATTGTCGTATGTTAAGTTTTAAAGTCAAGAAAAATAACGAAACAAAGGTCGACAAAAGATATCATATGTTTTTCTAATAAACTTCTCTGAACTTTTGGTCAAATGTCTCAGATGTTTTATCCCAATAAATAAGAATTTAAAAGGCCATGACCTATCAAATAAAAGGTTTACGAGTCTAGTTTGCAATACATAAAACCTCACATCAAACTAAAACTGAAGTAAAATGTTATGAGTGTTTTATTGTGGGCTGTCTGGGCAAAATCTGGGTCGCAAAGCGGATCGGTTAAAAAAATATGGTGTATCATCTATTCGATGTTTTAACTCATAAGAAGCATTTCTTTTATGTTCCTAACCAGAAAGAAATCTTAAAATAGAGTTCTAATGGAGTTCTTGGATGATCAAGGTCTGTTTTTAGTGAATTCTACCATTAAAGGTTGCCCCCGTGACTAGAAACATAATATCTACACGTGGCAATCCTTTTCCCCTTCTATTAGTTGCATTAGGAGCTAGTTTTGGAAGATACAATTTGGTAGTTATTGGTGTTTCTTCAAGGTTGACACTTGGTTTGGTAAGGTTATCATTCCGGGACTCTTTTATGATTGTTTTTACGAAGTTCTACGGATGAAAACATTTCATCAAGTTAGGACCATATGGAAAATTTGCCAATTTAGGACCAATTATAATTTATTTATAGGTGTGTACCACCTGTGTATATATATTTTTTGTGAAGCTTAGAACACAAGGAAGATCTTTCATGAACAAAGTACGAGCATTCGGACGTTCATTGGAAAGGTATGTTAAGTGTAACACCTTGGAACTTGGAAAAGGAAAGAAGACCAAAGATTGGCTACTGGTTCTAGTCTATGAGACTAGTCTACAGTTTGTAGAATGTTCTACGGGTTTTAGACCCATCTTGTAAGAAATGGGAAAATTATTCTAGAAAATCAAGACTCGTAACCCATTTTACGATTAACCAATACGGTACTTCGAATGTACTAAACACCGTAGGAATGTCACATAGAAAGGTCCCAAACTTAGTGAAATTTTGAGTTGAATGTTGAAATTTACAGATGGGTTTAATGGACCGTAGGAAGTTTTACGGTCCGTAGAAATGAGTCCAAGGATTTTCGCTTTATTTTAGGTCCCAACCACTCAACCGACAGTTAACCAGTATGGTTCGTAGGTGGAAACCTTAAGGCTGGACGAAAATTATTTTAAAGGGTGTTCTAGTCTTTTCCTATGCACCTAATTCCTATACTACTTTATTTTACCTATAAATAAAGACCTATAACAGATTTTACCCCTAAATCTACCCAGTCTCCTTCATTCCCCCAAATTCCCAAAATCATCTCATGTTTTTCTCTCTCAAGGAGAAAGGAAGAAGGATATAGGGTTTCCAAATCAAGCCTCCTTTTCACCATTGATTTTAGGCGCTGATCCTCAAGGTATGTAGGGATTCAATAATTGGTTCCATTCATCCATTGATCCCCAAGGATTCTCGATTCTCCCGATCAAATTTAAATTCAATTGGTTAGGTTTTCATTCAATTCCTCATGTGTTAAATTTGTATATGGATTTAATTGTTTGATTTTGATCATATTATAATTATTTAGAATCAATTACGCACTTTCCAATCAATTCCATATGAACCCGTGCATTGATAATGATTTTGACTATGAACCATAATTTACATGAATTTATAGAGAAGCGAATGGTGTTTTCATGAACTTATACATGATTTAACAAAAGGATTGTTTTATGATCTAGGTTGCTATAGTATTGGCATGAATGAAATTGTGAAAGATTTTCAAACATTAAGGGATCATGGTTTTATGAAAGTTTTTCTCACTCATGCATTATTGAAGATTTAACGAGTTGCTCTATGTTAATTTTATCTTGGATTAGTAACTTATTATTCTTTTCCATGGATGATGATATGTTTATGAAAATGACTATTCTGTTGAGATTCAACATAGCACCGAGAGAACATTGAGGTGGAGGCTCAAATAGGAAAGTCTCTAGTAGCAATCTGTAGTATTAAACTACGTTCCCCCATAGGATTGCCTTAAATAGCCTAGCTAGTGGATCAACATATAGTATATGACATATGATGAAGATCTACCTTGGCAAGTAGACTCTCCCTTCTCGATGTGGGAGTTACATCTGTAACACCCCATATACGAAAAAGAAAAAAAGGATGAGATTTTTGAAAATTGCATGTGCCAGCCACGAGGGACAGCCACGGCCCGTGGATGGGACCATTGACTATAGGTGTGGTATGTGGATGGCCCTGCCTAATGTTGTCTAGAGGCTCAGGACCACGGACTGAACTACAGACCGTAGGCATGACCACGGTCTGTGGTTCGAGACCCAAAATTTGACTTTCTTATGGCCAACCACGGTCCACCAGGATGAACCATGGGTCAGACCACGACACATCGATTGGGGTCCGTCGGTGGTCAGCTGTCACTTAATGTCAGGGGCAATTAGGTCTTTTCTTAATTAATTAGTTCCTATACTACGTTGTTTTACCCTTCCCTAAGAACCCTATATAAGCTTTTTCAACACCCAAATTAACCCATTTACTTCATTCTTCCAAATTCATAAAAGTAAACCAAATCTCCTCTCCAAATATATTTCTCTCTAGAAACTTGAAGAAGAAGAAGATTCAACCTAGGGTTTCAAGTCAAGGTCTCAATTCCTCCATTGAAGGCTAGATTTGTATTCAAGGTATGATAGTTTTCATCCATGGATTCCTTCTATCCATGGACTTCCCAAATTCTTCTATTTCAAAAGGTAGAATTCCCCAATTGAGTTAGGGTTTTCTTCAATTAGCAGGGGTTCCTTTCATTATTTACTTAAATGATTGAATTACGATATCTTATGCATGAATTAATGATACTTGATGATTACCCCCATGAACCCATGTAATCCTCATGTTTTCAAGTTATGAATCATATGATATGGGATTCTGATCTTCAAGGAAGAGTTTTATGAAATTAAACATGTATTGCAAGCTTTACATGTATTTATGATAAAATCCATATCTAACCCGTGTTTCCTAAGAGTTTATGATTGAAAGTGAGTTTTGACCTCAAGAGGTAAAATATAGACTTATGCATTTTCTTATGAAATCTATGCAAATTCTATAAGGGTGCTTTGAGAGTAAAGTACCAATGATGATGTTGTGTTGTGAAAGGATATTCCCACTAAACACATAACAAGCATGATGTGAAAGGTTTTCTCACATAGAAAGGATTCTTAGGTTGAAAGGCTTTCTCACCTAATTGAATCAAAGACAATGAGCTATGTTAATGAAAATAGATTGAATTGGTTGTTCAAGGGCACCCTTTCATGAGTAATGAAGTCAAGTAAGAAATGACTATTCTGTGGGATTTATGCTTAGCACCGAGTTGATATTGAATATGAGATGGAAGCTCTCCTGTTAGTAGAGGCCGGGTTTCTAGAAGCAATCTCATGAGATGGAAACTCTCCCGTTAGTACAGGTCGGGTTTCTAGTAGAAATCTCTTTATCCATAACTATGTGCCATCATAGGTTGATTAGCTAGTGGATCCACTTAATCTATAAGTTCAAGGTTCTACCTCGGCAAGTAAGACACCCATTTTTGGTGAGGGGTAGACACCGGATTCCATATTATAGCTCACATGGTCTCTAAGTCGATTAAGACTATTTCCCCATAAGTAATAATGAACTAAGGTTACTTCAAGAAGTATCACATATGTGCTCAAAGGTTTTAAATATGAAGTTAGCTTGCATTGACCATGATTTATGACTTATGTTTTCTAACATTTTCATATTATGTTAAGCTCCGTCAATTGCATGCTATGAAATGAAATGTCCCTTTTAGCATATTTTCATTGGTTTATGCATGTCTATCATACTTGGTACATTATTTTGTACTAACGCATACTCTTGCCTACATTTTCCCCAAATGTAGGGTCTGATATTGAGGATGCTCAGTTTCATGGCTAGTGGGTGATTTGATTGATTCCCGAGCATTGGTGAGTCCTCATGCTTCGAGGAAGGACTTTATTGTTTTCACTTTCTTTCTTGTATTTTCTCTTTTGGACATGATGTATGGGCTAGGACCAATTTCATTCTATTGTATTAGATGGCTTTGATGAGACAAGTGTATTAGATTTTCTCTTTGTTTTTTTAAATGTTTTGGACTTAGACTATTGTTTTACTCTTATTGTTTTATTTCTTTTGTTATGAGGACTGAGTGGCTTGTATGGAGTCCTTCGGGGTTCTATACTCCATGTTACATCTAGGGGGTATCCCTAGGTTGTTACAAACTTGGTAATCAGAGCAAAAGGTTTATAATGGTCCTAAGAGGTCTCATAAGTCACGTCTAGTAGAGTCTTGTTCAGAAGTGCGAAGAGAGACACATTTATAAATGAGAGGCTACAAGATAATTAGGAAATTCCATTTCTTTAATTACTGTTAAGTCATGCAAGAGAGATTAACTGTATAAAGTCTCTCTCCTAATCCTTATCCTATGTTCTTTAGGATATGGCTTCTCGAAGGGCTTATACTAGAATAAATGTGAGGAAGAAAGCGGAACAAGAAGCTCCTCCCCAAGCTCCACAAGTTTTGGTAGATCCTTTGGTCGAGCAAGTGTCAAATGCGGAGTTTAGGGCCGCTTTTCAAGTATTGAATCATGCCATGACAGCCCAAGCTAATAGGGAGGTAGTGGTTCCCGTGAACCGAAATGTGGGTACGCCGTCTTAAAGAGTGAGGGACTTCGCAAGAATGAATCCTCCGGAGTTTCATAGTTCTAAAGTTGAGGAAGATCCTTAAGAGTTCATCGATGAGGTATATAAGGTGTTGATGATCATGGGAGTTACGCAGGTGGAAAAGGCAGAGTTGGCCGCTTATCAATTGAAAGGTGTGGCTCAAATATGGGATTATCAATGGAAAGAAGGGAGACTGGAAAATGCGGGTCATCTTCATTGGGAGAAGTTTAAGGCCGTATTTCTTGATATGTTCTTTCCCCTTGAGATGAGGGAAGATAAGGTGCTAGAGTTCATTAACCTTTGACAAGGGAGTATTAGTGTAAGGGAATATTCTCTAAAGTTCACTCAATTGTCCAAGTATGGTCCAATAATGGTTGCCGATTCAAGGGCTAAGATTAGTAAGTTTGTTTGGGGTGTGTTTGAAATTGTCAAGACCCAAGGGGTATCCATTAGATGTAACATGGTGTATAGAACCCCGAAGGACTCCATACAAGCCACTTATCTCTCATAACATAAGAAAAAGAAAAATAAGAGTAAAATAGTCCAAGTTTAAAACATTTGTATTAAAGCAAAATGAAAGTCTAATACACTTGTCTCATCATAGCCATCTAATATAATCGAATGAAATTGGACCTAGCCCATACATCATGTTCAAAAAAGAAAATACATGAAAGAAACTAGACAATAAGAGTTCGTCCTCGAAGCATGAGGAATCACCAAAGCTCGAGAATCAATCAAATCACCCACTAGCCACGAAACTGAGCACCCTGAATACCAGACCCTACATTTGGGATAAATGTAGCCAAGAGTATGCGTTAGTACAATATAATGTACCAAGTATGATAGCCATGCATAAAACATTTAAAATCATGCTAGAATGGACATTTCATTTCATGACATGCAATTGACCAAACTAAACATCATATGAAAGAGTTATAAAACATAAGTAATAAATCATGGCCAATGCATGCTAACTTTATCTTTAAAATAATTGAAATCATATGAGATACTCTTTGAGTAACCTTAGTTCATTATTACCTGTGGGGAAATAGCCTTAATCGACTTAGAGACCATGTGAGCTATAACATGGAATCCGATGTCTACCCCTCACCGAAAATGGATGTCTTACTTGCCGAAGGTAGAACCTTGAACTTATAGATTAAGTGGATCCACTAGCTAATCGACCTATGTGGGCACATAGTTATGGGATAAGGAGATTGCTACTAAAAACCCGGCCTCTTCTATGGTGGAGCTCCCATCTCCTGAGATTGCTTGGGAAACTCGGCCTCTACTACGGGAGAGATTCCATCTCACTATCAATATCCACTCGGTACTAAGCATAAATTCCCACGGAATAGTCATTTCTTACTTGACTTCATTACTCATGAAAAGGTTCCCTTGGCCTATCAATTCAAGCTAGTTTCATTAAGATACCTCCTAGTCTTTGATTCAATTAGGTGAGAAAGCCTTTCAACATAAGAATCTGTTCTATGTGAGAAAACCTTTCACATCATGCTAGTATGTATATTAGTGAGAATATCCTTTCACAATACAACATCTTCATTGGTACTTTACTCTCAAAGCACCCTTAAACCATTTTTATATATTTTATTAAAAAAATGCACAAGTCCATAATTTACCTCTTAAGGTCAAAACCCACTTTCTATCATAAACTCTTAGAAAACATGGGTTAGATATGGATTTTATCATAAATACATGTAAAGCTTTCAATACATGCACAATTTCATAAAACTCTTCCTTGAAGATCAAAATCCCATAACATGTGATTCATAACTTGAAACATAGGGATTACATGGGTTCATGGGGGTAATCATCATAAAATCATAGTACTTCATCAATTCATACATAATAGATCATAATTCAAAAAATTAAATCAATAATTTAGAGAACCCATGATAATTGAAGAAAACCCTAACTCAATTGGGGAATTCTAATCTTTGGAATTGAGGAATTTGGGAACTCCATGGATGAAAAACTATCTTACCTTGACTCAAATTTCTAGTATTCAATGGATGAATTTAGAATTAACCTTGACCTTAGCTTAAATCCTTTCTTCTTCTCAAGTTTCTAGAGAGAGAAATATTTGGAGAGGAGATTTGGTATTCTTTTAAAGTCTTGAGAGAATGGGTCGTAATTTTGGGAAATTTTAGAGTATGAGACTTATATAGGTTTTTAGATGAAGGGTAAAATGACTTAGCCTCGAGTTAAAAAAAATCTGAAAAGACACAAAAGACCCTAACTTACTACTGAAAATGCTGCACGCTGATGTTCGCCTAAGGGAACTTGCCGACTCACCAAGTGAGCCCTTGGCTCGCCTAATTTTACAGTAATCCATCCAAGTAGGCAAACCATTTGGTGATGGGGGAAGAGATTTTAGCAATGCACCGACTGGAACGACGAGCCCGATCTAGCTTGCCTAAAATTATAGAACGGTGGTACATAGGGACCAAGCCAAAAGGCGAGGAGGGTCCACTTAGCATATCTCCAAGTAGTCTTGGCGGATCGCCTAGTAAACTACAAAGTGAGTATTTCCCCCTTTCTATGTCCGAGGTGTTACATAAATGGTTGTAAAAGAGTGTCAAACCGCAATGCCCATTAATGACATGGACATCTCTCGTCTCATGGTGCATGCACAACAAATTGACGAGGAGAAACTCAAAGAAAAGTCTAGAGAGGCAAAAAGGGCTAAGACCGGTGATGGTAATTTTTCAGATGCAAGGTTCGATGGACAAGGTCGTCCAAGATTCTGTCAAAGGTTTTTCGGTCAAGGTTCCTCCAATGATCCTCCAAAGCTCAACCAATATAGGGTGTCTAACCCTAAGCCTAAAAAATGTAATGGTAGTTGATCTTCATTCTGTAGGTCTAATGGTACTAAGTGTGGAAGGAAGCACGATGGTAAGTGCCTAGCTGGCACAGATGGTTGCTTTAATTGTGGTAAGAGTGGTAAACAAAATGAGGGATTGCCCGATGCTTATGGATAGATGAAGAGAGGGCTACTACTAGTGGTGCGGGTTCCAATGCTCCTAAGCAAAACTGCTTCTATGCTCTTTAGACTAGGGGTGAATAAGAGGGTTCTCCAGATGTGGTTAACGGTATGTTGAATGTTTTCCGACTTCATGTTTATGCTTTACTTGATCCCGGTGCTACCTTTCTTTTGTGACACCATATGTGGCTATGAGGTTTGATGTGCTCCCCGATGTGTTGTTAGAACCTTTTTTTGTCTCTACTCCTGTTAGTGATTCTATTGTTGCTATGAGGGTCTATAGAAAGTGTCCCGTTTCCTTGTCC
Organism: Solanum piurae; assembly: GCA_029582685.1. NCBI lineage: Eukaryota > Viridiplantae > Streptophyta > Magnoliopsida > Solanales > Solanaceae > Solanum > Solanum piurae. Next base: position 11,863 of record JAJOOO010021281.1, read on the forward strand.
GATAGAGTTACTCTTGTTGACTTGGTAGAGCTTGATATGTTAGACTTTGATGTTATCTTGGGTATGGATTGGGTGCACTCTTGTTACACTTCTATTGATTGTAGAACTCGTGTAGTCAAGTAGCAGTTCCCGAATGAGCCTATCCTATAGTGGAAAGGGGTAAATTCTATGCCTAAGGGTCAATTTGTTTCTTATCTCAAAGCTAGAAAGATGATTTCTAAGGGTTTCTTTTACCATCTAGTAAGGGTGAGGGATGTAGATTCTAAAACCCCTTCCCTCGAGTCGGCCCTCATTGTAAATAAGTTTCCTGAAGTGTTCCCAGATGACTTACCTAGTATTCCTCCCAAGTGGGAAATAGACTTCGATATTGGCCATCTCTCAGATACGCAACCTATCTCTATTCCTCCTTAACGTATGACTCTGGTAGAACTTAAGGAGTTGAAAGAACAGTTGAACGATTTGTTGGATAAGGGTTTCATCCGACCGAGTATCTCCCTATGGGGTGCTCCATTTTTTATTTTTTAGAAAGAAGGATGGGTTTCTTCGTATGTGTATCGATTATCGTCAGTTAAAAAAGGTGACCATTAAGAACAAGTATCCTCTCTAGAGGATAGATGATTTATTTAACCAACTTCAAGTAGCAAGTTATTTCTCTAAGATTGATCTCCGATTGGGTTATCACAAATGGAGGGTGAAAGATGATGACATTCCGAAGATGTCTTTTTGAACTTGGTATGGTAATTATGAGTATATGGTACTGTCATTTGGGTTGACTAATGCTCCGGCGGTGCTTATGAACTTGATGAACAAGGTGTTTAGACAATATCTCGACATGTTTGAGATTGTATTCATCAATGATATTTTGATCTATTCAAGAAGTGAGAATGAGCATATTGATCATTTGAGGACCGTATTGCAAATCCTGAAGGATCAACAACTTTTTGCAAAGTTTAGCAAATGTGAATTTTGGTTAAGGTCTGTAGCTTTCCTTGGTCCCATTGTTTCAATTAAGGGTATTGAGGTAGATCCTAAGAAGATGGATGCGGTCAAGAGTTGGCCTAGACCTCTAACTCCCTCGGACATTAGAAGTTTCTTGGGTTTTGCCGGTTACTATAGAAGGTTTGTTGAGGATTTTTCTTCAATTTCCTCCCCTTTGACGACTTTGACTCAAAAGAAGGCTAAGTTCATATTGTACGAAGTGTGTGAGAAAAGTTTTCAAGAGTTGAAAGATAGACTTACTTCCGCTCCGGTGTTGACCTTATCAGAAGGAACATATGGTTTTGTAGTTTGTTGTGATGCCTTGAGAATTGGTCTAGGGTGCATGCTTATGCAAAATGGGAAGTTATTGCCTATGCCTCAAGGCAACTTAAAATCCATGAGAATAATTATACAACTCACGACCTTGAGTTAGCGGCTGTCATATTTGCCTTAATGATTTGGAGACACTATTTGTTGGAGTTCATGTAGATGTGTTTACCGACCACAAAAGTTTGCAATATGTGTTTAATCAAAAAGATTTGAATCTTCACCAAAGAAGGTGGCTTGAGTTATTGAAATATTATGACATGAGTGTTCTTTATCACCCCGATATAGCTAATATGGTAGAGGAAGCTCTTAGTCGGTTATCTATGGGTATTATTACTCATATTGAAGAAGAAAAGAAAAATTTGGTTCGAGATGTTCATAGGTTGGCTCGATTAGGTATTCAACTAGTGGACTCCACCAAAGGTAGTGTTATGGTTCACAATGGTTCCGAATCATCTTTTGTGGAGGATGTGAAAGCAAGCAAGGTCTTGATCCAATTTTGGTAGAATTGAAAGAGGCAACTCTTGAGAAATCCGTTGAGGCTTTATCCCAAGGAGGAGATGGTGTACTTAGATACCAAGGTCGTTTATGTGTTCCAAATGTTGATGACTTGAGGGAATAATTTTGACAGCAGCCCATAGTTCGCGGTATTCCTTTCACCCGGGAGCCCCCAAGATGTATCGTGATTTACGTGAGGTCTATTGGTGGAACGGGATGAAGAAGGATATTACGGGATTTGTGGCTAAGTGTCCAAATTGCCTAAAAGTAAAGGTTGAGCATAAGAAACCGAGAGGTTTGTCCCAAGATATTGGCATTCCTACTTGGAAGTGGGAAGACTTGAATATGGAATTTATTGTTGGTTTGCCTCGCACCCGGCGACAAAAAGACTCTATTTGGGTTATGGTAGATCGGATGATGAAATTGGCTCATTTCCTTCTCGTCAAGGTTTCCTATTCGGTGGAGGACTATGCCAAGAGAGAGATGGGAATGTATCCAGGGGAAGGTACTAGTTGTTCCTCCATCAGGTCAAAGGAATAGATTCCCTTGGACACACGATTTCCAATACCCCTAGTACCAGCTTCCCCGACACTTGTTGAAGCCAGAAGAAATAGAGTACCCAAACCTCACCAGTTCAATTGGTACCTAAGGAATATAGGGACACAGAACCCCCAATACCTGTTATTCCTCCACCAAAGACTAGGGAGTAGAGAATGAGAGAGGCGTTCAATTGTTGAGTAGAAATCTTTCGATTCATGAGTCACAACTAAAGTTAGGAGTAGATGCTTGAAGAAACCGGTCAAAAAGCTTAAAGGTACAAGAGTTTCTTCACTTGGCCTCTTTATTATTTATAGTCTCCATTTCTACTAAGGATCCCTAGGACTTTATATACCATATATAAAGAGTTTTGAGGGTGATGCATGCATCTGCCACCGAGGCGATGGAGTTTGCTTCTTTTTGGCTATGTGATGTAACCATCTTATGATATGAGGCATGGGCGAGATCAAGAAGACCCGATGCTCCGTCAATAGAGTGGGGGGACTTATTTGAGGCCTTCCTATCCCACTATTTTCCACGGGAGGTTCTAGAGGTCCGTCTTTACCAGTTTATTATTCTGAAGCATGGAAACATGAGTGTGAGGGATTATAGCCTTAAGTTTAATTCTTTGGCAAGATATGTACCAGATATTGTACGTACCATGATATCTATAGTTCATCACTATGTAGATTTTTTGGTAGATCATCTGATAAGAGATTCAGGGTAGCATCCCTATCGGATGATGCCGATATTTTCTACACACAGGCTTTCACTCATACTACAGAGGAGCTTTCTCAAAGGATTTGTGATACCCACAAGGATAGGGAGCATAGTAAGAGGTCTCGTACAGTGGTAGTGTCTCACCATATAGATGTAGGGACAACAATTTGATCAATATAGCCAGTAAGAACTAGGTTAGAGCTCAGGACAACTAGAGGGCCATATGCAGGAGCATTTCGTACGGATAAGACATTCTACTCCTCTATGTACACAATATGGTAAGACATACATTGGGTTGTGTAGACAAGGTTCAAGTGCATGTTATCATTCTAGGCAGATAAGACATGTTAATAGTTTGTGCGAGAGGATAAGAAGATGTGAGTGAGGAGTTCACAAATTGGACTAATTTAGGTCTATATTCTAATAGAAATTGTGTCCTTAAATGCTTATTTTATCTCAATATCTAATGAAAAACCTTAAGTTTCAGGTATTTGAAGCTTGAAGGAAAGCATGGACACTATTCTGCAAAAAAGAACGAAAAGGCTGAAAAGAACAAGAAAATGAAGGACTGAGGATTGCCGAGTCCACTTGGTGAGTCGCCAAAGGGTCTCCCTTCGCCTTTTGTTCCAGTGTGCTGAGCCCTGAAGGAAAGGATCAAGTCGGCAGAAAAAGGGAGCAGTTGGAGCATCGCCGAGGAGTTCCGCAACGAAGTACTATGTCGCCCAATGACCCAGAGCACGATGATGCCGAAGGATGGTGCAAGATGGCGATGAACTATACCAAAGGGAGAATTGCCGAGTTGATCGGCGATTCCGAATAATGTTGTCAAATGATCTGCTGCAGCACAGATTTTTGAAAACTATAAATACTCGTTGAGAGTTATAGCTTAGGATGAGATTTTGAGTATAGAACAATTAATATAATTTTAGTACTTTTTATTTTTGCTCTGAGTTTGAGAGGATTTTGTAAACTTGAAGAAGAAGAGACTTTCATCTCCAAGGGTTTGGACTTGGGTCTCTTGGATTCTTCATTCTTGGCCTGTAACAACACTTAAATCTTCATAACCACTTGACTGCAAGCTCATTTAGGTATAAATTTCTATATCTTGATGTGTGGCTAAAAACCCCAATTCTTTGGGTGTGATTTAGCGAATATGGGTTAAGATAGTTGTTGGGTCTTGCTTGCTGATAGATTAGACGTAGTTTAATGGTGATTTCATCTAGTAGTTGTGGATGAATTTAAAAAATTTGTAGTTACAAATACAAGTTTATTTATATGTTTTCGGCTTGCTTGAGAGAGAAGTCGCGAAACCAAGACTACTAAATTGATGGCCTAAAGAGTGGGTCGACATGAGGTTCAGCTCGAGAGAGTGAACCCTACTCCCATATCCTAACACTCAGCTCGAGAGAGTGAGTAGGGTAAGGCCTGAGTGGGGTAAGGCGTAGGCTGGTCTTCATGCGGCAAGTGGGTGTCCGAGAGGAACCTATTTGAAATAGGGTAAGTTACTCGAGAGAGAATTTATTCCCACGTATAGCTTAGCCTAGTCACTATTACTCTATAAATTCTCTATCGAAATCATGTACACACAAATTTAGATTAACCCATATTCCGGTCACATCCCAAGAATCCCCTCTCATTCATAGATTTCTTTGCTATTTCTACTGTTTTTGCTATACTTGTGACAAAACCCCCAAATTGTTAATTGACACTTTTGTATCCCCCTTTAATTTACAATAGTTTTAATCGTTAATGTCTTTAGCTACGACTTGTTATAACTAAATTTTATTTTTCTATTAATTCTCAAAACCATATTCTTGGGACTCGACCCCAACCCTTGGTTGGGTTATTATACTATTGCATAATCGTAGATACTTGCATTTGAAGTTGTGCCATTGATTACATAAACATCAAAATGGCGCCGCTGCCAGGGAGTGTTATTATTTGAGAATTCTTAGATTAATAGAATTTTTGTTCTTATTAGTGTTAGTCTACTGACCTAATTTTTTTAATTTTTTTTGTTTGTTGTGTGAATATTCCAGAAAGCATGAGTGTTAATGATAGCAACGGTAGCCATGTAGGCCACCAAGATGACATCATAAATCTCAACGATATCCAAGAGCCCAATGTCAATGGCCCCCATCTCATGGGAGGTGTTGGAGCCATACATTTACCCCCAGCCAAGGGATATGCAGTGTTCCACATAACGAGCACCATGTTGCAACTCTTGCAACTGAAGGGACTTCTCAGCGGACTGGCTCATGAGGATCCTCACGAGCATCTTTGAAACATTGTAGATGTGTGTGGACCATTCTCGTTCAAAAACATCTCTCAGGAGTCTGTCCGGTTAAGGCTATTCCCTTTCTCATTGATGGGAGAGGCTTGCAAGTGGCTTGCCAGCTACCACGTGAATCCATCACTTTTTGGGAGGAGTTGGTGACCGCATTTCAAGTAAGATTTTTCCCTCCCTAGAAGATGATGTCGATGTGGGATAGCATCCAAAGCTTTAAACGTTTAGAAGGTGAGCCTCTGTACGAAACTTGGCTAAGGTTAAAAGAGTTGGTGATACAATGCCCAACTCACGATTTCCCGGACAAAGTGCTACTTCAATACTTTTACCGTAGTTTGGATTCGGTAAACAAAGGTGTCGCTGACCAATTCTCGCCTAGAGGCTTAATGCAGCAGCCCATATTTTAGATGGTATGACAACCATCAACAGAGCATGGTACACTCGTGAGGACCAAGTCTCCCCTATCACTTTCAAACTATCCAAAGAACAGATTGAAAAAGACAATGAGAGAGACCAGAACATGGCCAAAATCATAACACAACTTGATATTCTATCCAAAAACGTCACGGGGCCCGCTGCCCGTGGTGTCAATGTTGTGGGGGTCGGGGGAGCTAATCCTGAGGAAATGAAATTTGAAGCCTTGTATAGCGAGGAGGTAAATTTTCTAGCCAACCAAGGTGGTGGCTACCGTTCAAATTACCCAAGGCAGTGGCTACCACTCAAATTACCCAAGGCAGGGTGGTAACCAAGGTCGGGCTAGAGACAAAGGTTGGAAGGACCATGATCGTGAATGGAGGGACCGTAATCCAAATTGGAAGGATGGGGGTATTGATAGATACGTGCCTCCCCATGAGCGCCAGAAGCCAAAGGATTCAGACGGTGGTAGGTCCAAGGATATGCTCTCGCGCATCCTCAACAAAATTGAAGGGTCAGACAAAATTCTAAAAGGCATGAAAGAAGATTTGTCTACCCTTAGCCAGACCGTTATCTCTCATTCAGTTACAATCAAGCAGTTAGAGACCCATATGGGTCATATCTCATCGCACCTAAATCCGAGACAACCGGGGGGTTTGCTGAGTGATACCATGGCTAACCCCAAGAATGAGGTTTAAAAGAGAACTTGCATTATGCCACGACGTTAACTAAGGCACTGTTTGGGAGGCAACCCAAAACCATTTATTGTTTTCTTTTGCTTTGATATATTAATGGTGTGTTGATTGTACAGATGGAAGTGTGGAGAGTGAATCAAATGTGCAGATTGGCGAGCAATAAATTCAGTCGGTGAGTCGCCGAAAGGGTCAGAAAATCCGATCTTATCCGTCGTTTGACTCAAGACATCATCAATATTATAGTCTGTAAAACACGCCAAGCTTTGGAAATTATTGGAGAATCGCCGACTATGTCGGCGATCACGATGGAAACCGCCATTTGGACCCTCGTAAACTAGAGGTTCTATAAATTTTGGTGAAGAAACTAAATAATCGGTGCTCCACCGAGTGAGTAGGCGAGCTTGACTAATTTCATCGAGTGGGCAAAAATTGGATGGCCTTTGCAAGCCAAAGGTTTAAAAGTTTCAACTTCATTCACTTTCCCTGACTTTTCATTAGGCCAAACTCACACCAACACTCTAGTTTTTATATTTCTTGTACTTTTGGAGTATATTGTTTCATTGATTTGTGCACGGATTTGGATTGCATTGCCGTCTAGCTTCTCGGTAGCATTTCAATAAGTACAAAAGGTTAGCTTCTTAATACTCGTAATTATTTTGTCAGCATTATACTCATTTACACACACTTTGACATTATTAAGATCTATTGAACCTCCCTGATTGGATAAAATTGGTTAAGTGTCGATTGCTATTCGATAACCTTGCTTAAACAGTGAAATCCTACTCTCCGATGTATCTAGTCGAGTTAATGTGTGATGGGTGGTATTCGTATGTAATGGGCCTTCGTTAAATTTATGTTTTGTGTGCTTAAATTGTATTTTCAAGGGTTGCGGGGACGATTTCAAATAGTTTGGTCAAAAGTAGGCACGATAGGTGATTCAGCGAGCTGTGATGAGGTCGCCGAACCACTCCGCGGTTCGCCTAAGTACCCCATCTTGCCCTTACTATCATGCATTATTTGTGGTCGCTACTGTAACTTTCAATGAGAAGCACGAGATCACCAAGTGCACTCAACGACTCACTGAATGACACCTTAATCGCCCATTGTCCGCACCTCTAACTCCTTCTGCACTGTGACCTTCGGTGGATTTTCTGTGGCTCGCCGAATGTATTTGGCGGCACGCCGAATGAATTATCTAGTGTTTCTACATATGAAAGTGTCTGCTTGGTTGTCAAATATGTTCTGACATTATCTCAAAGACTTTGCATACACGGCCAGACCAAGAGTTACAGGAAGGAACAAGCCACCCAAACACATAATAACACAACAGTTTAGAAGAACTGACAAGAGAGAAAGTAAGGAAGAAAGTTCCAGTAGGAGGATTCACATTGACTTTGTTGTCCCTTTATGAGCTCGAGGGTTCATCAATGCGAGACATGCTTTCAAAGCAGCACATGATTTAGATAGCATGGTTGAGACAAATATCGCTACAAAAACTGAAGCAGAGAGAAAAGGAAACGAGAACCTGAAGCAGACTAACAACACTCCGGGCACTGATGCCCAGATAGATGGAGAGACTGTGTAGACAAGACTTTTCTTTACATTCCTCTCTGTATTCTTTTAATTTACCTTCTGGATATTTTGTTATGTGCATTTGAGGACAAATGTTTTTATTTGTGGTGGGGTGTGGCCCACACCTTTTGTGTGCTATTTTTGATTCGTGTTTTGTATATATTTAGGCTGTTCTATTTATAAATTGTCTTTACACTGATTTTTGTGGATGTTTGAGATTATGGCTCCCTTTTGTTTTAAATTACAAAAATGATTTTGACCCTTCCAGAAAATTTTCAAATTTTTCAAATTTTTTTGCCACCTCTCATGTGTTGAAAGTGGCTGTTCTTTTGCAAAATGTAAGTCTTGGTTCCGATCAATACTGATGAATTGAATAGTGCTCTCAATCGAATGAACATGAATGCACGGCTACGACGAGGCCAAATGAAGTTGCATAGACAATATGTGAACTGTTTTCATCTCATTGTGATTAGCCATTTATCAAATGGAGTCTCTTGTGATGACCGTTGCACACTAGCGAAAGTGTAGTCTTGTCTGACTTTGGTGTCGATGCCTTGTGTGATGAGCTTACTTTGAACCATGCATGATAGATCCTAGAATTTGCCCCATTGGTCCGGTTAACTAAGTGATGCTATCTCTTGATATGATCTTAGGTAACTTCTAAGAGTGTGAGACAATTTGACATATACCTCTTTTTGTGACCTACCTTGTGAGCGTGTGAACCTCTTTTGAACACCCTCTGAGTCTTACCCTTCTTTGGAAGAAACTTGATGAAACCATAACTTTTCTTTATCCACTACCTATAATCCTCTTGAATTGTGGTTAGTTGAATAGCCAACTTAGGGTCTGGTAAAACGAAAAGGGGAAGTCAAGAAATGCAAGGAAAGTCTCCTCTTACCCATGGTTTTAAGAAAAATGGAACCCCTCTATATATAAAAAAAAAGAGAAAGAAAAAGAAAAATAATGAAAAAAAAGTTGTGGAATAAAAGTACAAAAGAAATAGGGGTCCCAAACAATCCATGGAAAGTGAATAATAGGATGACTTATGAGCATTAAAGAGAATGATGAAGGAAAAAGAAAGGAAGTGTTGTGAGCACCACATTTCATGAGGATGAAAGTCACTGAGCCTAAATGACCATACCTTTGCATTCAACCCCATTACAAGCCTTAAAAAGACCTTTTTGATCTTGAGTGAGTTGAAACAAATGTTGATCGGAAAATACGGGCATACCTATGGGTGAAAGCATGCATTGTGTTCTTCCTTGTGAAAGTGAGCGTTGCATCTGATTCCAAAGCTTTTAACTGTGAGCCATTGTGTGAATATGGAATCATCCTTTCTGTGAGGGCGTTTGAACGCTATAGTTGAGTTTGAACTTGCATTTGAAGCAAGTATTGTGAGCATGAGACTCTTTGATATTGGTGAGTCACAACTTGAATATTTTAGTGCACATTTGATCTTTTCATAAGCAAATTGAACCTTGTTGTGTGCATTCATGATTGAGTCTTGTGTAGCACTGTTTGAGACACCCTTTTTGAACAACTGAACTTGAGTTTGCTTGAGGACAAGCAAACGTTTAAGTTGGGGGTGTTGATGAGTCCACACATTGGACTCATTTAGGGCTATATTTTAATATAAATTGTCTCCTTAAATGCTTATTTTATCTCAATATCTGATGAAAAGCTTTAAGTTTCACGTATTTGAAGCTTGAAGGAAAGCATGGACACTACTTTGCAATAAGGAAAGAAAAGGCTGAAAAGAACAAAAAAATGAAGGCCTCAGGATCGCCTAGTCCACTTGGCGAGTCGCCGAAGGGTCTCCCTTCGCCTTTTGTTCCAGTGTGTTGAGCCCTGAAGGAAATGATCAAGTTGGCAGAAAAAGGGAGCAGTCGGTGCATCACCGAGGAGTTCTGCAAAGCAGTACTATGTCTCCCAATAACCCAAAAAATAATGATGCCGAAGAATGGTGCAAGACGGCGATTAACTACAAGAAAGGGAAAATCGCTGAGTTGATCGGTGATTCCGACTAATGTCGCCGAATGATCCACTGCAACACAGATTTTTGAAAACTATAAATACTCGTTGAGAGTTATAGCTTAGGATGAGATTTTCAGTATAGAAAAATTAATATAATTTTAGTACTTTTTATTTTTGCTCTGAGTTTGAGAGGGTTTTGGAAACTTGAAGAAGAAAAGGGTTTCATCTCCAAGGGTTTGGACTTGGGTCTCTTGGATTCTTCATTCTTGGCCTGTAACAAGACTTAAATCTTCATACCTACTTGAATACAAGCTCATTTAGGTATAAATTTCTATCTCTTGATATGTGGCTAAAACCTCCAATTCTTGGGGTGTGATTTAGCGAATATGGTTAAGATTGTTGTTGGGTCTTGCTTGCTGATAGATTAGATGTAGTTTAATTGTGATTTCGTCTAGTAGTTGTGGATGAATTTAACAAATTTGTAGTTGCAAATACAAGTTTATTTATGTGTTTTTGGCTTGCTCGAGAGAGAGGTCGTGAAACCAAGACTACTAGATTGATGGCCTAAGGAGTGGGTCGACATAAGGTTCAGCTCGAGAGAGTGAACCCTAGTCCCATATCCTAACACTCAGCTCGAGAGAGTGAGTGGGGTAAGGCGTGGGCTGGTCTTTATGAAGCAAATGGGTGTCCGAGAGGAACCCATTTGAAATGGGGTAAGTTGTTTGAGAGAGAATTTATTCCCACGCATAGCTTAGCCTAATCACTATTACTCTATAAATACTTTATCGAAAGCGTGTACCTAACAATTTAGATTAACCCGTATTTCGGTGACATCCCAAGAATCCCCTCTCATTCATAGATTTCTTTGCTATTTCTACTGTTTTTGCTATACTTGTGACAAAAACCCCAAATTGTTAATTGACACTTTTGTGTCCCCCTTTAATTTACAATGTTACTAATCGTTAATGTCTTTAGCTACGACTAGTTAGAACTAAATTTTATTTTTCTATTAATTATCAAAACCACTCCCTTGAGACTCGACCCCAACCCTTGGTTGGGTTATTATACTATTGCCCGATCGTAGACACTTGCATTGGACGTTGTGTCATTCATTACGCAAACATTAGTGAGCTAGCTAATCCGTTAGGATCTACAATATCCTCTTCACCCTCATTTCATGCCCCATGACTAGGACCACAGTCTATTAGGGTCGTGGTACAGGAGAGGTAGAGGAGACACATCAAGTTCTAGCGGTGGCCAGAACCATTTTGATGCACTCATAGGCCTATAGGATGCAGAGGCATCCTTAGATGTTTTGATAGGTATATGGATGGTATTTTATCAAGATGTTTATGAATTGATAGATCCTGGCTCTAAATTTTCATATATAACCCATTTATTGTTGGTCATCTTGACATGAAATCTGAGCTGTTACAATAGCAATTTGAGATGTGTAATGTCTGTTAGTGAGTCTACTTTAGCTAGTCATTCCTATCAAGGTTGAACAATGTTAAATAATGATCTTCTAACCTCCATTGATTTAGTTGAATTGATTATGCTAGATTTCGATGTCATTATTGGTATTAATTGGTTGGAAACTTGCTATGCTAATATTGATTGTAATGCAAAGATGGTTAGATTTTATTTCCTAGGTGAGACAGTCCGTGAATGGAAAAGTTATGCAACCATGCCCAAGGGTAAGTTTATTTCATACCTTAGGGCTGGAAATTTGATTGCTAAAGGTTGTAAATAAAATATGGTTCTTGTAAAGGATACTAATAATGAGCCAAGGATACTTCAGTCAATTCTTGTTGTGAATGAATTTAAGATGGTATTCCTTGAGGATCTTCTAGGAATTCCCCTAGAAAAGGAAATTGATTTCCCATAAACTTGCTTCCTGTTACACAACCTATATTGATTCATCCCTATAGAATGGCACTTGCAGAGCTAAGGGAATTGAAGGAATAGTTGAAGCAGTTGCTAGATAAAGGCTTTATCGTGCAAAGTACATTCCCGTAGGATGCCCAATGCTCTTTGTTCGAAATAAAGATGGCTCCTTACAGATCTATATTGACTATAGACAACTAAATGAAGTTACTAGTAATAATAAATATCCTCTTCCATGGATTTATGACTTGTTTGATTAGTTACAAGGTGACAAATGTTGTTCAAAGATCGGCTGGTGGTCTCATTACCATTTATTGCAAGATAGGGATGTTGGTATGCCAAAAATAGCATTTAGGAAGAGGTATGGGCAATTGAATTCCTTGTCATATATTTCGAGCTTACGAATGCCACAATAACCTTTATGGATCATATGAATTGGGTCTTCAGACCATTCTTGTATGAATTTCTAGTTGTGTTTACTGACGACATCCTGATATATTTACGGTCGGAAGTCAAGAATGCGGACCACTTAGGAGTTGTATTGCAGACTCTCCAAGATTGTAGGATATATGCTAAATTTTTTAAATGTGATATTTTGGCTAATTTTCTTTGTCATGTTATTATTGTAACCCTGGAGCACTAATAGGCTAGATTAGAACTTTACGTGAGAGTTCTAGAGTTTGATGTGAAGGTTAGAGTCGTAGATTTGACTTCTCATACTTAGAATGAAGGGTTAGGGGTTTAAACGTCAAGGTAAGACTCCCCAAGGACCAACCAAGGGTCCTTGAGGAGGACCCTAAACAACACCTAGAAACTGCCTAAAATAGTCCACCTATGGATGGGACTACTCCCAGTAGATGGACCCACGTCTCGTGGGAAGGGGTCGTGGGTCAAGACCCCAAATTAGGACTTGTAGGCCACCACACACGGAGGACCAACACGCTACATGGACCCACCCACGGTTCGTGGGTGTGGTCTCATGAGTGAGGCAGTCTTGGCCTCTAAGTTGGTTTAAGTTGGGGACTTATGGGTCATTCCATAATTAGTTAAGGGTTAAGTGGTGTCATTTTATTAGTATTTAGACCACCTATATAAATCTATTAGACCCTTAATTAAGTGATTCCAAATCATTATTTCAACTCACCAAAAGAAACCCAATTCCCTCCAGGAAATTCTCCCTCTAGAAAGTGAAGAAAAAGAATAAGAAGAAGGGTCAAGCTAGGTCAAGAATCCATTGTTTCAAGCTTTCTAGGCTTTGTAATCAAGGTATGATGGTTTATTAGTTCATAGACTCCTTTCATCCATAAATCCCCCATGTTTCCCCCAATTGTGAAGATGAATCCCCAATTCTAGTTAGGGTTCCTTCCTATATTGTGGGTATTGTTATATGTTGATCCAATTGAGTGGATAATG
>JAJOOO010021282.1:0-31481 GCA_029582685.1 Solanum piurae
ATTAGATTATGTATTTTAATTGTCTAAACCAATGTAAAACTAAAGAACAAATATTCAATATTATTGTCATTCTTAGTGTTGAATTGATTTTCTTTTTGCATTAGTATTAATTTGATTTTGATTTAAGTTTTATTATAATTATCAAATTATAAGTTTTAAACTTGAAATAATATATTAAAAGATAAAAAACTATGAAATAGTATAAGAAATATTTTGAAATTATATCAAAATAAATATTTTTATGTATAAAATAAAATTTTAAAATTACATATATAATGTTGGGTTGGTTTGGTCTCGAGTTGATTTTTTTTTAGTTAAAACCAAACCAATCCAAATATAGTCGGGTTTTTTTTTCCAATACCAAACCAAGTCAAACCAAATCACTAGTCGGGTTTTTTTTCCGATTTGACTCGATTTGTGGTTTGGTTCGATTTTGTACACCCCTAAGACAAAGTATCAACTCACGAATGAACGAACCCATCTTGACCATTGAGCAATCACACTCAAGAAAGTTAAAGTCTACATCTTAAACTCATATTATAATAAAGTAAAGTTCTAGTATTAGCTTAGAGCTCATATTTAATCTATATATTTGTATTTAATATTTTCAATATTGTTCAAGCCATTATCAACCAATCGAATACGATATTATCCATTAATTGTTCTTGCAAATTTTGCTTATGCCTAAATTAAGATAAAATTGATGCACTAGAGTCTTCAAATCCTGGGTTCGCCTTAGTTCATCTGGGAAAGGCCTTCCTACCTAAGATTTTTTTATATCCAAAGCTAAAATCCAAAGGAATGAGCAATCTCATCCAACCACGGTGGTTACTACACATGAGTTACAATCATAGTTTGAAATAGTCCTTTGAATAACACAGAAAAAAACTTGCATATTAAAATATCTGCGGAAGAATCTCTGAGACTAATATTATCTCCATTGTCAATTTTCTGATAAGATATTTTAGTAGGGTATAACACAACAAAGAAACATAATTTTACATATATTTCTTGTAATAAAAAAAAATCTTAAAAACTTTTTTCCCCACAAAAGCAATTGTGAACTCCAGTTGAAGTGTGAAGGAACGCTACAATTTTGAATAGAGGAGAGCCAACAAAGATAACTGCTCTGTGGCTCTACCTTTCAAATTTCTGTAACGTAACACCTTTATTTCCCATTCTTCCAAAATCCGACGATGGCATCTATCTCGCCGTCGGGAGTCTCCCTCCGCCGCAGCTCCGCCGCTTTCCACCACCAGCTCCCTTGTCTGCTCTTATCTCTGCCATGCCACAAAGTTGCTACTTTCGCTAAATGTTTCCTCTCCGTACGCCTTTGGAATTCGCGAAAGCATTTTTCCGTTACCGCCAGCAACACTTTGACGGCCAATTCTATAGAGGTATACCTCCTTATCCAAATCTTATATACCGGTTGAACTAACCTTTATGCAGGCAATTTTACTCTCTGGGTATGGTATGGTAAGGGCAAAATTCGAAGCTAAATTACTTTAGAGTTAAGGTTTTAAATTTCTAATAAGATGTGTAGATTACAGTTACTCCCTGCATTTCAATTTGTTTGTCTATAGTTACTATTTCGACAATCAAAAGGATATTTTTTACCATAATTCTTTCAAGTACTTTCTAAATATTTTAAATTGTTAACTAATTTGACACATAGTACATTTTTTGTAGTTTCTAAATATGAAAGTTTCATTTCAAAAATTGAAGATTCTATGTTTGAATTCACATTGAACATTATTTTAACACTCGTACTCCAAATCAAGCCATACAAATTGAAACAAAGGGTGTGTAAATATGACTTAGTTAGAAGATGTTCTCACGTCAGTTTTCAAATATGTTTATTAGGATATAACATGTATAAAAAAACAAGACAGATGTAAATAATCGAGAGAGAAATCTTGAAACACAACAAATGACACACAATTTAACGTGGAAAACCCAAGTCCGGAAAAAACGACCAGCAAATTCACTATGTAAAAGGTAGAGTACAATTAAGTCCTTAAGAACTAAAAATGATGAAGGAATGAGGACAAAGAAGATTTTTTCTTTTCTATAGTACAAATCTGCCTCAAGCAGTTACAAGAATATAAATATATATATATATATCTGCACCAAAGAAATAGAAAATTCCCAGAAAAATAGGCTCCACTTCCATTGAAAACTGGTGCACCATAATCCCATGATCTGTTCAGCTTTCCTGAAATTGCGGAAGTACCAAGACAAGCTGGAACATGCTGACATGAAGAGGTAGAATCAGCTGGAAAAAAGAATTTGAAACAATGTTTTATATTTGTTTCCTTTCCTTTTTTTAATTTGATCTTAATTTGAACTGTAAATGCATTCTTGTTTTTACCAAGAAGTTCCTCTTCATCAAATGATAAGCTTATATACTTGTGGCAGCCAAGGAATGGTGTATATACAGTAGGTGATTTCATGACAAGAAAAGATGAACTACATGTGGTAAAACCATCAACATCTGTAGATGAAGGTATTTTAGTGCTCAATTTCAGTACTTGCTAGTAATTACTTATCCTCTAGTTAATTCCTGATACATGATTATTCCTGCAACAGCCTTGGAAATTTTGGTAGAACGCAGAATCACTGGTTTCCCTGTGGTTGATGATGACTGGAAATTGGTAAGTTCTGTTTTCTTCTAATGTAAGATGCATAATTCATTATAAATTTTACTGTATTAGATTGAAGTATCACTGACACGGCGGCTATGTTCCCTATGTAATATTCCCTTTTGATATGTTTTAAACTAAATCCTACTTAGAAGCTAATTCCTTGAATATATTTCTGAAATGGTTTCCAACTATAAGTTTGGTCTTGATTTCATCCTCAACCTTGAATTGTTTCACTTTGTAACATTTCAGTTTGGAAGGTCATATGAATGTAAAATTAAGGGCTCTTTTGTTGCGCTGTGTGTAAAGCACTTGACTGCTGGAAGGGTGTAAAAGAGAACTAAAACAAAACCTCGGAACAGGTACATAGAATGGAAAATAGGAAATAAAAATAAATTTGTCGAAACCAAAAAGGAGAGCAAACATCTTAGCTTCTTATTCATGGAGGGTGAGGGGAAGCCGGGAAGGGCTTATGTAGGGATGTTGGGCAGATGCTAGGGATGTGGCTGTGGTTAGCAAGGAAGGAAAATATATGTGAGCAATGGGGTTAGAGGTTGGTTGGGGTAGGTGTCGAGTGACTTTCACGTTACATAGGAAAATCACTTTTGAATTCACTACAGTTAAAAGGGAACAGAAACAAAACCAATTAAAAGGGAGATCTTTCTAAAAAGGAAATGTAGTAAATTGAGTACTAAAAGGAAGTGATTGAAGACTATTTCAAGAATTATTCCTTATTTCTCCTTCATTTCATAAAAATAAAAATTATTATATCAGAGTGTTAGGAACAATTTAAGTCCTCTGCAATATCTATCTTGTCGAAAATAAAGGTCTTTAATGATACATGTGGAACATTAAAGTTAGATAGATTGCAATGATAGATGTCTAGTCAAGAACTCGCACCTCCAAAATATGAAAGTAACGAAAATGAGAATGAGATGAATGTGTGGGCATATAGGAGAGATAAAATTTAGAATGAGATATTGGGGACAAGGTGGGAGTGGCCTCTGTGGTGGACAAGATGCCGGAGGTGAGGTTGAGATGGTTCGGGTATGTGAAACGGAGATGCCCAGATGGCCCAATGAGGAGGCCCTAGTGAGGAGATGTGAGAGGTTGCTATTGTAAGTATGAGGAGATGTAGAGGTATGCCGAAGAAGTATTGAAGAGAGGTGATAAGACAAGACATGACATACCTACAAGTTACCGAGGATATGATTCTAGCTAGGAGGATGTGGAGGTCGAGGATTTGGGTAGAAGGTTAATGGGTAGTCAAGAGTTGTATAGTTTCTCTTTTCAGTATCATTATTATTACTCTTTTACTATCTTAGTCTTCGGTTTATTATTACATTTTGTTTTCTTCGCTCTGGCCTTTTGCCTCGGTTACCGTTTTATTTGTTGTTGCTACTATTCTTTTCTTCAGTATTTTCTAATTGGCTTCTTTACTACTGTATTCCCTTTCATACTGTTTTTGATATGCTTTACTTGAGCCAGGGGTCTATCTGAAACAACTTCTCTACCCTCACAAGGTAGGGATAAGGCTGCATACACATCACTCTTCCTAGACGCTACTTGTGGAATTATACTGGATTTTTTGTTGTTGTTGTTGTAGAATACGATAATATAGGGCTTAGTCTTTGTCATTTAAGAACTCATCCTTTACTCAGATGGGGACCTTTAGGCAAAAGTTTATAACAGAGCATTGCATATGAACAAATAAGAGAATGTTATTTTCTTCATATATCTATTGGAAATTCTCATAGTTGGTGATATGATAACATACTAGTTAAAGCTAAATCATCTTAGTTCTGATACCTTGATATTTCTCTTTGTTTGTTACAATTTACAGCTTTTCGTAAGTAGATTTTTATTTTGTTGCATACCACCATCTCAAATAGTGTTGAAGAGCTACTTATCTTACCACCATGATAAATGATCTTCACTCATGTTTAATGCTTTCTTTTCTTTCTGCATTTCTATTGGAACTTGATGTAGATAGACTTGATCAAAGAAGTTTCTATTCTTTGGTTTAATTTCCAACGATCTTCTGAAAGTGATGACATTAATGATTCCATCTTTGTCATTTACTTTCTTTTCTTTGTCAGTGTTGCATTGTAGTTTTTATTGATCAATAGTCATGATGTCTATTCAAATGAATTAGTCCAAGAAACAGAAGTTTGTAAATTTCTTTTCATTTTCCATAAAATATTTTCTATAGAAGTTTGAATATTATTTCTGAATCTTTTGCAGTTCTTCAAACTCTTTCCATTTCCTATAAAATATTTATTTGATCATACATAAATTGGAATGCTTTTGTCAACAAAACATGAAGTATAAAGTAGTAATTTTCTCCTGGCAATATAAGGCAATGAACTTTGCACTCTTTTATTCTTGATAGTTGATTTCTAAATTATTTGATGGCACGTGAATAGGAATATCTTCTTTATCTATCACTTTTAGTAATTTTACTTTCTAGAGACTGACTTTTTGGTATATTCCAAGTATGTTCTGGACTTAACTATTTTGAGTTCTCATCAAAATTTAAGAAAATTATTTAGTTAATAGAACATGTAGCTGGTAGTACGACAAATATGAAACTAAGAGTGCTTGTGTTGCGCCCCTATTTATGCTTGTGTGTATCATATGGATATAATCATATATATTAGATTTAGATATCAAGTTCAAAGATATCTGTTAATAATATGATTGTCAAGTATTATGATATTTCAAAGATATTTCACTCCAAAGCTTGAAGTTCTCTTCTGCTGCAGGTTGGTCTTGTTTCTGATTATGATCTATTGGCTCTGGACTCTGTATCAGGTATAACTTTTAGTTCTGATGCTAGAATGATATTATTTGGAGTTAGAAAAGAAGATTCATTGGTTTTAGGCATCCCTTTGGACAAGACATGGAACCTTTTGGTATCTGTGTTGGTCGCTCTTTTCTGCCAGAAGGGAAATTGGAACTGATTGCCTATAGTTTATTATATCTTTCTGAAGACTGATCATAGTGTTTTAAGTTGGATTCTAAAGTTGTCCATTATTTGGGAGTCCTCATACTCCTGCCAAAGTATTATCTCCAGAGGAGAATAAAGTGATCTCTGGCCATTTTTCTTAGGTACAGGAGGACCTGATGCAAACATGTTCCCCGAAGTGGGCAGCAACTGGAAAGTAAGCATATTTCGTTTCGTTGCTAGATTATCTCTTGGATGCTTGTTGATCATCTAATTTTCTTGTTCCCTACATAAAATTTTTTTTTTTATCAGTGCGAAACCCCAAATTTAAAATATTTCAACTTATAGGAAGTTACAAATAATCTTAATTTCTGCATAGAAAGCTATTAACATTAGCCTTGCAGTCATTTTCAGAGAAGAGGATACGTCATCTAATAATTATGAAGACCCTGAGAACAAATTAACTGGGGAGAGAATAACTTTTATCGTTAAATCTTTGACATGCTTAATTATTGATATGTAGCAAGTTTGTTAAATATCATAAGTGGTATAGTTGTCCCCTAAAGATGATCTAGCCTCCAATGTATAGGAACTCAAAAGAAAGTGATTGATGACCAAGATTGTGGACAACCTCATGATTGTTTTACTTCTCCAACTCTTCATGTAATCTTCTACACTATCTGTAGTGGTTCTATTTATAAACAGGACTTAAAGAGTTTAGACCTTTACTCTTCCAGGAAACTTCATATGGACAAAAGTACTGATCACGAGGTTTTTAAATCATTAACAAGTATAGTGTTTAGTGATCAACTGTTCCTTTTCTCTGCGAGTAATGTGGAAGCTAATCTTTAGCTTCTATCAATTATGCTGGGATGACACTGGATTCCAGTTGTAGGAATGATACAACCAGCTTTATGAGCCGGATATTTATTATGAACATATTGATATAAAGTAAATGTTTCTTGTTTTTGCAATTGCTTATAACTGCAAACCAAGAGCATCAGTAAAGATCACTCAAGTGTTCGAGTTAGTATTTAGAGAATTTCCAGTTTCACTTGGACAAGCATTTTGAGGAAGCCATCCTTAAGCTATTGGGAATTCGGCAGCTGGAAATAGATTTGGATGGGTTCATGGGTCAAACAACATGCCATAATCAGATCTGTTCTTATACCCGGTGAATAGAAATGCTAGGTCAATGATTAGTTAGGTTTGAGCTATCAATCAAATTTAAACCATACTTTCATAATATCCAAATTCATCCAATCTGATCTTGTTACACGAATCTATAACAAAGTTACATTTTTTCCTTCTCCAAGAAAGCATCCAGAAAAATTATTTAATAGTTTGAGAGATAAAAGGCATTGCAAAGAGAGGGAAAAAGGTCAAATGAAAACTGTGTACTTGAACAATTTACTGGCATTTTCATTTACTTTAATAACAAGTGAAAGTAGCATTGGACACTACACTACGGCACAAATCTTAATAGCATTCTGTTATAGTTTGATTGCACAAGCTACTAAAAACAAACCTTTAATTAATTGATCAAGAAAAGAACATAGGAAATGCATCCTGCAAAAACAGGCAACATAGACAGCTTGTGTGAGTCTGTACAGGGCATTGTTTGAGGTGGCTTTTGAATCACAACGATTATGTATTTAAGTGATACAGTTTTGGATTTCATCTTACTCAGCATGGCATATTTCTTACTAGATATTCCATCCAATGCTGAACCATCCGTCGTTCTCCTTATCAATTAGTAGACTTCTTATTTCCACGTTACTTTAGGAAACTTTTGGAACAGTTGAATGCATTTACTTTTTCCATGCTGAACTAGTGCAGGTGGCAGTGTTTGTGTTAATTATCATTTGCATTACTCTAATACTTGCACACATGGTTACCTGATTACCTTCCTCAACTCAAGGACATTTGCTTTGCTGTATGTTGGAGCTATGAAAATGCACTTAATTATGTGTGGAAAACCAAAATTGTTGTGACCCCACAAACAAAGCTATTGAAGTTCTGACACATCCAACTTGACTTGTAAAATGCAGACATTCCATGAGGTTCAAAAGTTGATAAGTAAGACCAAGGGGAAAGTGGTTGGTGATTTGATGACACCTGCTCCACTAGTAGTTAGGGAGTCTACCAATCTAGAGGATGCAGCAAGGTAGTATCATTTATTCTTAATTTCACCTTAATCTGCGTTCTTCCTTTAGCCAATTTTATGTTTCTATTGCATAGTAGGACGAGGCAGCAAACAGTTTATCTCATTTGTACTTGTCTAATTTGTCAGACTTCTGCTCAAAACAAAATATCGCCGGCTTCCTGTTGTAGATAGTGATGGAAAGCTGGTAAGATTCAGAGACTTAGCTTTTGTGCATATGTACTTCTCTACCTTGTGATATGCTAAATAGTCAATCGTCATATAATGAAGGTGGGAATAATAACAAGGGGAAATGTTGTAAGAGCTGCCCTTCATATAAAACGGGTCATGGAAATGGAAGGCCAACAATAATCAATTGGGATTCAGCAGTAAACGTGCATAGATGCAGTTCAGTTGGAGAAACATAGAATCATTCGCCCTTCATTTCCCTAAGACAGTCAAACTTACATTAGCAGGATTTGCCAACTGGTTGAAGCTAGGATATTTATGTAAAAGTTTAGAATATGAAAATGAACCTTCCTCAATGTGCAAGATATACAGAGTTTATTTCGTAGATAATACAGTTCCACGGCTCCATGAAAAATATTTGCTAGTCAAAACTCCTCACAGGTATGAGCCACAGAAGAACATATCATTTGTTTGTAAACTTGGAAGGAGTTTTATTTTAGGTGGACATTGAAAAGGAGGCTTCTTTTCTTTGAGTTACGGAGCTAAAACCGTCTTGATTGGATAATATGTTTTGATTGCGTTTTCATTTTTGTGGAAGGTACACACATTTGGTCACTCAGCCAAAGAATATTTATAGCCACTACCCAATATACATACATTATTCACTAGTTATACACATATTATACATCTGCCTGTTATTGAAGAAATTTAACTTCATTCTTTATCTATATATTGGACCCGTTCGTGGATGGGCTATATTGTTTCCACTATACCTTCAACAACTCACAGTAAATATCAATGAATGCATGATTATGTGTTATTGGACTCCTTGTATTGTGTGAGTTCTCTATTTTTATCAAATCCCTATATGTGCCTATGCTCTCTATCTTGGTGAAAACAAAATTGAATTTGATCGTGTGTAGTATTGTCAACGATTTGAATTTTGAGGAATCTATTTGTCATATTGTGAAGTACCATGTGTACATTCAGTTATACATGTTGCATAGTAATAGATATACATATTGTAATACAAACTTTCTAATTTACATATTGTGAAGAATCAATGTCAATAAGATATCTACAATATGTATATCTATCGAAAGTTGAGATACAAACCGATTCAACAGAAATTGGAATACCACCGGATTCAATTATGTATATCATGTCAAAATCTCAAAAATTAAACAGGACGAAAAGCACTATCCCACATAGACATACTTTGAAGAGAAAATAACAAGACAATGGGTCTGGAAAAAGTTTGGACCATTAGAACCCCACAACTTTTTAGTACTACTAAATTTTAGTTTTTTTGGTTGTAGAGCACATGTTTTGAAGTGGACAAGCATATAACACTCTATATCATGCTTTTATGTCCAACAAGTAAAATCTTACACCTTGTATGTCCGTCCATTAATTGGAGCAGCAAGGGTTAATATGAAAAAGTGATAAATACCCTCTCTTTTTTTTATCGTGATGTTTCACGCCAATTTATACATATCTCAGCTAATTTCATGAAATATTTTTAGTGGTAAATACTTTATTTTACAAAATATGGAATATTTTTAGACAAGTTTTATTCGTCAAAAGGACTAATATTTGTCGAGATTGGAGTAAGCTTGTTAACTAATTTTACCTTTGGTTTTTAAAATACAAGGTAAGTTGTGAGTATTTACAATTATTTGGCTCAAAATGGAATCAGTAGGCAGTTGATTCGTCTCCTTCAAAGGTAAATCTTATGAGTTTCTTTTATATAAAAAAAGAATAGAGGTAACGTGAGAATTAGAGATGGAATACACAAGGCAAAGCGACTTGCTGCTTGTAAATTAGTTACCAAATACCTTTCTCCTTCTCTCCTCACCACCTTTCTCTCTCTTTCAACTACTCTTTTTTATCCAAATATGATAAAATAGGATACGGCTTCTCTCCATTTTCCTCAAGTTTCTATTTGAATTAATGACACATGACATAGGTTAAAATAAATGGCTAAGATTTAATTTCCCAAAATAAATCTCTAACCATGATTTAATTAATAAATATATTATATATTTAATTTTAAAAATTACCAACATATTATCTTATTCATAAATTTAGGGGGCAAAAAGTTTTCTTCCTAATTTTTTTACTTAGGATGTTAATTTTATTTTATTTTTAAGTTAATATTTTTATTGCATTTTTTCCTTGAATTTTTATTTTTAACCATTAGCGCTATTGAAGAGTGTTATTTTTCCTATTTTATTTCGATCTTTTTTTTTTAATTTCCTCCAAAATTAACATTAGCTATATTTGGTAGTAGTTCAATATTTAAAAGAAAAATTAAAAAAATCCTACTTAAAAAAAAAGTAATCAGGAAGAACTTTTTTCCCCCTATATTTATGGACAAAATAATATGTTGTTAAGATTGTGAGATTATAATAATTTTTAATACTAAATATATATTGTATTTATTAGTTAAATCATGATTAGAGATTTACTTTGGAAAATTAAATCTTAGCCATTTATTTTAACCTATGACATGTGTCACTAATCCAAATAAGAACATTTAGACACGTAAGTCCTATATGATATGATACAAATCAGTTCAAATGTATCTCATGTAAATTAACATGTAGGACACGTGTGTCTGCTTGTTCAATTTTACATAAGTTTAAGTATCTACTTTATGTGCAATAAAAGTTGAAAGTATAAATGTCAGTTGAGATTAAGTTAAAGAGCATGTTTTATAAATTACGCCGAAATCATATACTAGCCTTTATAGTCAATAGGAAAATATTATAAGTCAAATTCACTCTGCCAATAAGGATTTGCTTTACGTCTGCTCTATCCAATATTGGCGCGACTCTAATTTCTTCATTCAAAAAAACATGATTGCCTGCAGTTTGCTTTAGTTGCAATGCATTTAAAATTTCAAGTTAGAAGCTCTCAAAAATTATTGCTTCATCTAAAATAAATTGTATTTCCCGTATTATCATTGAATTTTATCCGCTTTATAGCTAAGTCACGAAATATTTTTTTGTCAAATTAAAGTAATTAAACATTACTAGCTATAAATAAAATCATTAAACTTTTGTTTTGTCATATTAAAATAACTGAACTAAGTGTGAATTGCTAGTAAAATACAAATGATCAAAAGGATAAATTTCCTGCTTAGAAAATACAAAACAAAAATATTCACCTTGTAGAAATATCAAAACACCCATATAAAACAAAAGACATTATAGAGTCAGAATTAGGAGTTTGAAGATTTTACTAAGTTATCAATCAATTTCTTTTAGGGGGTCACAAGTTAATATACATATATATTTATTTAATTTTCTAATACAAATACAGAATCCACATGAAAGCTACTGGGTTCATCCAAACTCACGAACCCCCACTTAACTCTGCCTCTAAAAGACATCTTATACCTTTCTTGACCTATTGGTTAAGATTAAGTATAGTATCTGTTTTTATCAGTTTAATACATGACTCATTGGCTCATACGATATTAACTCCTTATATCAATACTGTTCAAATTGTGTTTGTCATATAAAACTACATACACTAATACTATCATTCCAATCCTCATGTCCATGTTTCTTTAAAGCTCAGCTCCCTTCTCTAACTAAAGCCCATTCTACTTTGCATAAATTTCTGACTCAATCTTTTCACAAAAAAAGAAAAAAAAAGATCATTTTGATCATTCTAACTAGGAGGACACAAAGATGAAGAACAATATTGGCAATAACACAAAACTCATACTCTTACATCCTTATATCCAGAAACAAGGAACCTCGTATCGTTTATGGGTTCTTGCATTTATTTCATTTCTCACTATTGCTTTCCTCCTTACTCTTATTTACACTAGAGAATCCTTCACCACCTCCTCTGTCGCCGCGGTCTCTTCCATAACTGCTTCAACTAATCCTCCATTGTCAAAAGCAGTTGTAAGGGCTCTAACACATTATGCATCAAATTCGAACAACACTGAACGCATGTCGTATACAGATATCAAACAAATTGCTGATGTTCTCCGACAATGTCAACAACCTTGTAATCTCCTTGTTTTCGGCCTTACACACGAGACACTTGTATGGAAAGCGTTGAATCACAATGGCAGAACAGTTTTCATTGACGAAAATAGATATTACGCTGCTTACATTGAGGAGAAATATCCGGAAATTGAAGCTTACGATGTGCAGTATACAACAAAATTGAGCGAAATGAAAGAGTTGATTGTAGCAGTGAAGGAACAAATACGGAACGAGTGTAAGCCGGTGCAGAATTTGTTGTTTTCGGAGTGTAAACTCGGGATAAATGATCTTCCTAACCAATTCTATGAGGTGAATTGGGATGTTATTTTGGTTGATGGACCAAGAGGGTACTGGCCAGAGGCACCCGGTAGAATGTCAGCTATTTTTACTGCTGGAGTACTGGCACGGAGCAAAAAGTGTGGCAATCCGAAAACACATGTTTTTGTGCATGATTTTAATCAAAAAGTGGATAGAATTACAAGTGAAGAGTTCTTATGTAAAGAGAATTTGGTGAATTCGAAGGATATGTTGGGACATTTCGTTATAGGAAGAATGGATCCCAACAGCTACACGTTCTGTCGCAACCATATATAATTTGGTACCAGTAGCAACTTCTTCTTGGTCCCAACATCAATGTATTAAGGGTGATTTTCATAATTTAAAGATGTGTGAATTTTTTAATTTATTATGCTAGAGGAAAGGAGGGAGGGTCCAGTGTTCAAGGGACAGGTACAAAAATTAAATAACTCTCTTTCTATTTTTCTTTCTGGCAGCTTTGCTTAATGAATTCTCCTTTAAATGATAATGCAACTACTTCTGTCAAAGTCTATGCACATTTACTGCAGCTAGTTGTATACAGAACGAATGGATTTTATGAAATGTTACGTCGTCTCATATATAACTGTCCGGAGATATGAGGTTAAATTCTGTGCTTAGTATTAGTCATGGCAATGGATTCGATGATCTAATAAAATAATAGTACTATAGTTCTAGAGAAATTAACAATATCTATTCAAACACTACAATGGAAATGTGTTGAATCAAGAACAGACAATAAATGTAGTAGTTATTATGAACGCTTTATTCTGTCTCCTCTTATTTTCTCAGGTATCAGCAAGCTTTGAAAATTCATACTCAGAGAAGTAGATAGAAGTTGAATACACAGTATGGCTGCTAAATTAAAGCATTAAATTTTTTAATGCATTAACTTTGTTGCCTTCAAATTATGAGAACATGTCCAGATGGGATGAGTATTGCATAATATGGACGATCTCTTTTGTCATTATTATTATTATTTATTTGCAGTTATGATGCCATCATGGAAGATGAAATCTAATGCTCGAATTGAATTTCTAAAATTCCCTTTCGATCTAAATTCAGGAATTCATGTCTTTATGTACAAGATTACTTCCTAAATCTTTTTTTTTCTTCTTTTTATCTTATGCTTGTTCTCTGCAAAAACGAAATCACGGATAAAGAGCAGATGATCCTAATTCGTAAAGAGTAAAGATCATGTTCTTTTCTTAATGTGGATGCATTTTAATCTAATTGACACAACAGCTTGACTGAAGCTTATACTCATTACTTACAAATTCAATACATAAAACAAGTAAATATAAGTCGACAGTGTTGTAAAACATACATTGCTATTATAATTATGAAAATTATAAATGGTGAATAAATCAGTTGTGAGGTTTCTTGAGGGCAGCATAAGTAGTCGAACGAGTCCTTGCATCGCCGGTATGAGCTCGACCTGAAGAACTATTCCTAGAAGAGAAGTCATGAATCTTACAAGGTACATAGCTTAGTGAGTTCATGTCCCGGCAATTTCTCTTTTGTAAAAAGAAAGTTTCGCATTCCTTCGGCTTTCTCTGGTTCTCAAGATCAATAATACAATTCATGCCAATATCAAGTACATTCTCCTCTACCAACTTCCGACATTCCGGTCCAATCTGTGTGAAATAGTTGTATTTCAAGGTGAGTTCCTCCAAGCTACTGATCTTGCACAATGTTTCCGGCACTTCGCCATACAATTGATTGTAAGACAGATCCATCACTTCCATTTGCTGAAGGCACCCGAAAGATTGCGGGATCGGACCTGTTAATTTATTCTTACTAGCATCAAATACAGATGCCAATTTCAACATGCCTATCTCATAAGGCAAGCAACCTGTAAGTTGATTATTGAAGAAGAGAACCTCAAGGAGGTTTCCCTTGGCATGACCAATGCTTTTGGGGATTTCACCAATGAATTTATTGTTGGCTAATGTAAGATACAGGGCAGCAGTACGGCCTAAATTTTCCGGGATTTTCCCGGAAAAACAATTGTTGTTGAGAAAAAGAATATCAAGGTCCAGTGTGAATACTTGAGGGTTTACTGGACCTTCTATCTGGTTGAATCTGAGATCCAAATAAGTTAACCTGGTGGCACCAAGAACAGCTTTTGGAAAAAAACCAACATATTTGTTGTTGCTCAAATCAAGTTCGAAAAGATTAGGGATATTATGGGTCGATATATTATTGGGTATTTCACCAGTGAAGTTGTTGGAGTTGGAATGGAAGATTTCCAGAGTGGGGATTCCATTAATGAAATCTTTCAGAGACAGTGGATTTCCCTTAAAGTTTCTACCATTGAAATTGACAGCAACAACTTTGTTATTGTTGCAAATGAAACCTATATACTTGGTTGGGTCTTTGCAAATGTCCTTGCCTACCCATGTTTTTGTAATGCCAGAGGGGTCACTAGTTATTGTCCTCCTAAATCTTTGAATGACACTTATGGCTGATGCTAGTAGATAATTAGGGGTGGGTGGGGGTGGGGGTGGGGGTGGGGGTGGGGATAGTTTGGGAGGATTTGGGGGTGGTGGTGGTGGCATGGGAGGGGGACAAAGTGGCTCAGGAGGAGGGGGTGGGGGCATGGGAGGGGGACAAAGTGGTTGTGGAGGAGGGGGAGGAAGAGGGCAAAGTGGTTCTTGTGGAGGAGGAGAATATGAATATGGAGGATAAGCAGGAGCAATGGGAGGGACATCTCCTCCTCCACCAATTATGACTTCTATGGCTTCTCTGCCATTTTTGACAGATGAAGTTAAGGCATTTACATGGAAGAATGAGGAGATAAAGAAGATGAGTGTTACTAATAATTGAGCTGTTGAAATAAAGTTTCTTGCACTCATGTTTTGCTACTCTTCTTTAGAAGGGACAGGGGAAGATGTTAGCTTATATAGCCATAAAATGTATAGTAGTATTTACTATTGTCTATTCACCAATATTTGAAACATGTGCTTTTGTTAACCATTTTATAAATTTGTAAAAAAAAACTATTCCATTTCAATTTGTTTTATATACATTCTTTTTTAGTTTCTTTAGAAAAAAAAAAATTATTCTCTTTTTAATAATTCTTTTATTTTAATTTTCTATCTGATATGTTTAATACCACATAATTAAATAATTTTTAAATTTTATTTAACATATTTTTTGATTTAAAATCATAAAATATGAAAAATATTTTTTAGTTTCTACCAGACATCAATAAAACAAAAAGTAGATCAATCAAATTAGAACACAGCCGTATAAATCAGATCATCTATAATAACCTTTTTAGTTTTGGAAGTTAGCTAAATTGATAAGTGAGACCGAATGGAGGGTAACTATGTTAGCACAATTTTTGTATTGTAGGGTGTCAGAAACATTTTTGAATTCTTGCTACACTATATTCCTACCATATTATTCACTTCTACCAATTTAGTACGTCATTTTACAATTGCAAACATCTAAGTTTAATAATAAGTGATCTTAACGTACACTCCTATCGACTGATCTTTCTATCTCAATTTATGTATCGGTTGAATTTCAAGATTGAAATTAATTTTAATTGAACACAATTTTTTTAATTATTTTTTAAGTATTCTAAATTATTAATTATTATGATTTTTACGTAGTTTATAAATATATTTTTCATGTGTAAGTTCATAATTAAACTATCAAAATCAACACAAAAAGTAGGTACTTATTAAGGAACTAGAGCACGTCGAAGCCCCCGTCCCCCAGAATCTCGAACAATTATATGTTTGAAAAGTAGGTACTTATTAAGGAACAACACAAAAAGAAAACTTTCTTGTTTGATGGATAATTTAAAGTTTGAAATTTTATTTGGACATGCAATTTTAATTTGTTATATTGTATAGTATTATATATTTTTATAAATATGAAAACCCCATAATTTGTGAAAATTTATAATCCTATAAAAACTTTCACAACTCTAATTATACAATCTTACCAAATGAGAAAATCATAATTCATAATTCATCAACAATAAGGTATCGGAATATCTTAACGTACAAAATCAATAAATTACATATCTTCGTGTTCATTTTATAAATATTTGTGATTGTATGTTTAAACTTTCAAAATACACATAATATTAAAAAAAAATCATTATAACAATAAATCAACAATATATAGTAGTAACTAATTATTATCTTTTGTAAAATCCTCCCACATGACGTAGACGATCTCTTCACATCGAGCATGAGTTTTTTTTTAACAAAATTTAATTATAGATCTTTTTGGAGTAAAATATAAATTGGGGGTCAAGTTTTATATTTAAAAAAGTTGAAATCAGAATTTATTTATTCATAAACACAAATGCTGATTTGAAGATCAGGCTCCCATGCCAAACGTACGCCTACTTAATTTCAAACGGTAATTAATACCCTGTCCACTTTTATTTATTATGTTGTGTTTTTCAAAAATCAATTTGATTAATTTTTAAAGTTAAATTAAATTTTTTTAATTTGATATTTTAAAATAAAATATAGATATCCAAAAGCTACAAAAGTACTATAAATTGCAATTTTTTATATATTAATATGATGAAAAAATACATCATAAAATATTAGTTAATTTTTTTATAATTTAAACTCTAAAAAAGAAAAATATAACAAAATTAAAAGTGAACGAAGATAGTAATAAAACAAACACATATATAGAATCTCCCTGTTACGACAACATTGCATTATACCACACACACTTTTACGTACCTCAAATCCTTCAGAATCTACCCTTATCTAAAATCTTCCATAAATCCAATTTCTTCTACTCCATTAATTAATTGGAACATATGCAGCAAGTTGATTAGTACTATATCTTTACTAATTACTTGCATGACGTCGCTCCCACTGTGGCTGCTACAATCATCTCTTGCTATTTATGTGGTGGATGTTCAAATTATCCAATAATGGTCTTGATATTTTAATGTTAATGAGTGTCAGCAGCCACATTGATGTAACATAATGCCATTCTGCGACAAGTAGCACAACACTAAAAATGATCTTTAGTAATAATTAATTATCGATAATAATTTAATTGTCGTTAAAGATGTATGTTTAGCATCAATCAACACTCTTTGTAAATGTCTCTAAAGTCTATAACGATATTGAATTCAATGACTATAAATTAATGCCGGTAATTAAAGAATTTAACACTCTTTGTTAATATGTATTTTATTGTTGCTAAAAACTTCTTCTTTTTTTAAAGTATTAATAGCCCTTTGCTTAATCATTTAGTTTACATTGAAATTTATTAATTTGGCTAATTCATATTTAGGCCTCTTAAATACTATCCTTATGAGATAGATAGATTATTTCTGATTGATCCTACTTAATATTCTCCTGCTTTATTTATACATACGATCTAATTTTTCGGCGAAAGACAATCCATTGTGTGGCCTTGTTGGTAGTAGTACTAGTCTATTTATTATTTGCAATGGAGGTAGATGAGCAACCATTATTGTAAGGTCCCAATAATTTCTGGCAAATTGTAAGCGATAATGTCGGCAGTACTAAAAGATAACTTGTCACCGTTTGGATGAAAAGTTTCCCACTTATTAAAGGCATTGGCTTGCTAGGGTCCCAACAAATGTCATTGTTACATACAAAATACAAAAAAATTCCAATCATCGGAGACTTCAGGTTGACTAGTCATCACCTACTGTTTGGTCATTACAGTGTCGTTCAATAGTCGATTAAAGTTATGCATATATTAATAGATAAGAATCAAATATGAGTGAATTTATGTGTTGTTTTATATATGCATGGATTAGTATACTCATATTATAAATATGTATTAGTTATTCTATCTTCTATATATTATATATAAAATAATACATCAACTCCCTCATAACATATGCATGTCTTGGTTATGGGGGTTTTTGAATTATCAACCAAACATTGTTAATTTTATACATGAATTAACATATTTTTATTTACCTATCAAACATCGTATAAGTTATACGAAAATTAATATCCTACATGAATAACTTGTTTCTTATCCAATGACCAAATGATCCTTTAAGGAATTAATTTGAAAGCTAAATAAAGGGAATTGATTCGAAAGCTAAATAGATTTTTCTTTTATTGTAGTTTTATGTGTATTTAATATGTAGAATTATCATTTTTGTGACTTATAATATTCCCTTTTAAGTAGGTTTTTAAATATGTAACTAATTTTATTTGGAATATCATAAAAAAAGTATTTTCTAATTTATGATTAAAAGTAAAAAGGTTAACTTTCAAAATTCAAATAGTGTCATACAAATTAAAACATGGAGAATATTTCTTCAACTTGTAACTCAAAAGAAAAAAAGAAGAAGCAAATACTACTCCACAAATATCTTCTGGTGTTTTTGATATATATATATATACACTTAGACAAAGGTGTCTGTGTTAGCATGGGTATAATATGTGTTATTTTTTATCTCAATTTATGTGATATTAGAAAGTCAATTAAATTTTAATATGATTTTTAAATATTTTAAGTTGTTAATTAGTATGATTCATAGTACATTTTATGTAGTAATTTTTAAATAATATATGTTACTCCTCGTGTCCCAATTTATGTGACACTAATAAAATTTTAAAAATTAACTAAAGTTTTATATGTCTTTTAATTTTTAAGTTTTTATCATTGTGATTTATATTATTTTTATGTCATTTTAAAACAAGATATGTTATTCATCTATCCCATTTATGCGGCACTGATTCGAACATAATATATGTTACTCCCTCTGTCCCAATTTATGTGATACAAATAAAATTTCAAGAGGCAACCAATTTTTTTTTAAATATTTTAAATTGTTGATTATTAGAATTTATAATATGTTTTACATCATATATATTACTCTGTCTGTCTCAATTTACCCGATACAAATATATTATTTTGTCTGTCTCAATTTATTCGATACAAATAAAATGTTGAGGATTTTATTTATATATTTAAAGCAGTAAAGTAATATATTAGCATGTAAAAATTTTGGTAAAATTTATTGGAGTTTAATCAACAAATTATTTTAATTTGAAACTTGAAAAAAGACAATTTAATATTCAAATTAAAAGGGAAGAAGAAGAGAGAATCAAAGAAGAATTCGAAATAGTTTGATATTTTAGTACCAACGAAACCCAAGTAATGAATGTTGAGGTGCGAGGAAAATCCACGTGGTAAGTTGGCAACACAAGAAAATGAAGAGGATATAAACAAAGGACAATTTGGTCTTTAATACTAAAAAATCTATGCAGTAAAATTCTCTAAGACCCAATCATATTGCTCCATTTTAATTGAATGACTGAAATGCCCTCAAAAGTTAAGAACATATGTTGACCTGATGTGTGCTTATTCCCTCTCATAAGATAGTATAATAAACTCTAGCAAATGACTCTGCTCAATACAGGCTATTATGTATTAAAAATATTTTTGTAGCGGTAATTAATTTATAATAATAATTTAATCATCGCTAAATATTTTTTGAAGTGATAATTAATACTCTTTATAAATGTCTTTAAAATTTATAATAATATTAGATTCAATAATAATAATCTAATAAAAATAAAAGTTTTAACACACTTAATTAATATACATATTTATTATCACTAAAAATTATTTTTATTGCGATATATTCAACCTATATATTGGGCCACCTTATTTGACCTCCTCAGTGATCTCCAAACTCAGTATGTGGTATGTAGTTTTCTCTCTACTTTTTGTCAAGCTAGTCAATTCAACTTCCTCAAGTAAAAAGAAAAAGAAAAAGAAGAAGAGATAAAGCAGCAAAAAAGGAAATTAGAAAGAAAAAAGGTGTTCCAATTTGGAGGGGCCTACTTTTTTTTTTTAATAATAATAATTTTGTTCTTCTAGAAAAAGAAAATACTATTGAGGAAGTACTACTTATTAAAAATATATATATTTTTTCATATAAACGAAAGAATTATTAGAAGAAGTTTTACACCTTTGGAGTAAGGATTAAATTGATTGATTATATTATCAATTGAAAAGAATTATTAGAAAAAATTGATTATAGAAAGAATTAACAATTCCATTCAAAGAGATAGAAGAATAAACTTCATAAGAAAATTTTATTTTTTAAAGTGTAAGACCTCCATTCGATTTTTTATTTTAGGTCATTAATGTGCTTGAACCGTCATTTGACCACGCGTCAAAATCGTATTAGAGAGAGTGCACTTGTCCCTCATTGCTTGTGTAAAGTGTTGGGATCAAAATTACAAGGCATAATATCAAAGCTAACAAAACAAATCTTGAACGATGATAAATCATAACAAAAGAAAAATGTATTAAAAAAGAATATTATAATATGATTTCGTTAATTGTTACCTATAAGAAAATTTATACATAAATTAAGAAGCTATTAAAACTACCCAAAAAATATTCTTCCCTAAATAACATTTTTTTTTTATAATAACTACATTGTGAATAATAACGTGTTACAATATAATAAAAAAATTATCAATTTGAAGAAGTCCAAATCCTTATCGTCTAACAAAAGGAATCAATTTCATTTTATAAGTAAATCAATACACTATTTATATATAATAGTCTCCAATTACTTCACTTAATTAAGCCCAAAAGTATTATGTTAAATCATATTGTTCTTTGACAAATTATAAAACAAAAACAATGAGAGCTGAATTTTAACATGATATATATTTCAAGCAAAAGAGGTAATGGGAATGAATTAAAATATTAATAAGATTCCGGATGATAAATAGCAAAAAGTATTAGCACTTGCATGTGCCCCAAAAAAACGTTGGGAGAATTTTGGAGTGATAATGATGTGGCATCAGATGATGACTTGTAAGAACATGGGTGGTGGGCTTGGATATCAAAGTGACAACTTCTTAAAGGACCATTTAATATCAAACTAATTATATATTAATGATAGTAACAACAATAATAACATAACCGGTGTAATTTCATAAATATAATCTAAGAAGAATAGTGTAATTTACTCCTAATTCTACAAATATAATCTAGGGAAAATGATGTAATTTACTCATATATGAGAATGATGTAATAAAAAGACTTTTTTTTATACTCATTCAACTCAAATGAAGCATATAAAAAAATCACATCTCTCCAATGTTTTTTCATATGTCTGAACCATCTCAATCTCGCTTTCCTCATCTTGTCCACTACAGAGGCCGGTGCCATGCATACCCACTTTTTCCTAAATAGCTTTGTTTATGATTATATCTCTCCTAATATACCCACACATTTATCTAAACATCCTCATTTCATCTACTTTCATATTTTGAATATATGAGTTTTTGACCGGCCAACACTTCACTCATACACGATCTGATCATTACTTTATAAAGCATACCTTTAAGGCGTGATGATACATTTTATCACACAACTCGCCAGATGTGAACTTCCATTTGATTCATAGCTATATTAAACTATATTTTTAAATATATATGCCACTTCAATTTTAACAAATTAACTATATTTTTTGCTTTCGGATTTAGCAAGATGAAGAAACACTTAGTTGCTTAAAAGCCTTGAGATGGCCGTCCCACTCTAAATTTCATCCCATACACTTGCTCGTCCAAGAGCACTCGGATCGACGTTTAATCTTAAAATATATCTTGCAAATTAGTGAAAACTTGCATTTTTGCATGTATGAAAGTCAGAGGCCAATTTTTTTCAAATTCAGTACTTTTAACGCGGAACAAAATAATATTATTAAAAAACTAAACTAAAATTACAACATATAGTCAATCTAAATTGATCTTAAAAATTGAACCCAGAAATCTAAATCTTGCATGCCGAGAGAAATATTATCCAAGAAAATGCTTCTTCAACTTTTTATGTTCCTTCTTCTTTCTCAATCTCTCTTTGATCATCGATTACATAATCAATATTTCTTGGAGCGTTTACATGATTACTCAGGATCGGACGTGGGGTAAAAATTTACAGTTTATATCCATATATATAAAATTTGCCCCTTAAAAATTATACAACACAATTTTATTTGTTGTATAGATATAAAATAGTAATAATATTTGAATCAAATTATATATTATATAGAAGTATTAAAATACATTATATGTGAATTTATAATAACTCGAAGGTATACAACGTATATATATTTGCTGAGAATCTTATACATATCTTTTCTTAAAGAGGAAATACATAATTACCCCATGGAACTTATACCCTTTTTTTAAGTAGACACCTTAAGTTTGCGGGGGTCCTATTACCCCACGAAACTATCCAAAAGCACAATAAATACATCATTTTGACCCGTTTCAAACCCATCAGTGTTGTCACGCAGGTTGGGCACGTCAAGGAATAAAAAAACAACATCCAACCAATGTTAAAACGCCATGTGGAATTCCTGAATTAGCTTCTTCATTAAATAGACCACCTTCCAAAATTCTCCATTGTTAGCCATTGGAGATCTGCAATTTCTCATTTTAATATTTTTTTTTTGTTTAAAATTTGTGAAATCAATTTCCTGTGATTAGGTATTGAGGGAGAGATGTCAAATACGCATCAAACAATGTAAAATAAACTAACGACTAATCACTACAAAATTCACTTACAATGTAAAATAAACTTTTTTTCAAAGATTTTTCAAATAACTAACCTATGAGCCTTCACTTCTTCTTTCTGACACCACTATTCAACAAATTTCAACCAGCAATGTTACCAACTAGCTTCGCCTCATGAAGTTTCTTAGGGTTTTGATCGGTCGAAGAGAGAGAGACGAGGGTAGGTGAAAGTGAAATGGGTTGGAAGTTTCTTAGGGTTTGGGTTATGGGTTAAAAAATTAATGGGTTGGAGGTGTGGCACACGCTCTTGGATTGAGAGCACTGATAGTGAAAATATGATGTATTTATTGTGCTTTTGGATGATTTCGTGGGGTAATAGGACCCCGTAAAGTTAAAGTGTCTACTTAAAAAAAAGGTATAAGTTCCATGGGGTAATTATGTATTTCCTCTTTCTTAAATGAGTATGGAGCATAATATTTAAATAATTACGTATATCTTACTACTAATTAAGAGTTTTTTCCATCATATATTAAGGAAGATACACCTAGATACGTGTATTTTTGCTGCTAGATATACTAAAATAGAGAGAGAGGCGAACAAGATAGTCATGTATCCTGGCCAGATACATGTGGATCATGATAGATACACACTAGGTGCATGTATATGTATGTATCTGGTATGATCCGCATATATTGGGATATCATATACATAGAGAGTGGCGCGTGAGATTTGAGGGAGGTGAGAGAGATTTTTTATATGTATCTCATATACATGCTAATCCACTTGAATACAATGTATTTATAACAACATATTGCACTTACTTTTGATCCCATGCAGCCCGAGATACATATATTAGAACGTGTTTGGACGCACAGAAATCTGATAAGATGCGTAATATAACTAAAGTGTATCTAAATAATTAACTCCTAAACTAATGAGATTTCTATAAATTTTCCTTTTGTATTTTGTGACATGGATATGCTTGTTAATTTCCGCATAAAAGGCTTTAGAAAGAAAAAAATAATAGAAAACATAACGTCGGTCAGGCCTATAGGTCCATTGTTGAGGGTCCAATTGTCTGAACTGTTAAGGTACTAAAATGGCTAATGGGCTTTGTTCTTACGCGATTTGCATATTTGACCATTCAGAAAAGGAAGCTTACATAAATCCGATTGGTTTAAGAGCTAATTACTTAGATACATTCTAATTTGTCATATTATGTATTTTATCAGATTTTGGTGCCTCCAGATACGTCTAGATATATGTATCTCGGCTACATGAAGTCAAAATTAGGTGTAATTTGTTATAGATACATTGTATCCAAGTGAATTCGCATGTATCTTAGATACATAACAAATCTTGCTCGACTCTCTCTCATCTCGTTCGCCACTCCCCCATGTACCCAAATACAAGAGCATATGATCGTTAAGTTGAATTAAAATGACAAATATATTGAAAAAGTATATATAACAAATGAAAATTATAACTTATTTGTAAAATTACAAGGACAAACATGACTGTTTTCCGAAATGAGAATTTGGTTCATGAAAATTTCTCTATGGGACGAAATGGAGCGAACTTAAGCTAGCATTTGACCATAGATTTCCAAATATTTTTGGCAAATATTATTTGTGTTAAAATTTAGGTGAAATTTCACCATGTGTTTGGTCATAGTATTTGGGAAACATATTTCACTTTTTTAGGAAATATGATTTATATCCATAAGTTTGTAAAAGTATCAAAACTAACCATAGGTTTGTATTACAAGTCAATTAGATCTTTGTTGCAACAAATAACAAGTAGTGCCCATGACACTGGAGCACTATGGTAGTTCGGAGTGAGTGCAACAAACATCATTCCATACATCGTGAAGTAGACAAAACACATGACTTCGTTACCCTGAGTCGATTGTTCATCATTTTCATTAATAACCATATCATCACTTTCATATTCACTGAATATTCTATCACTACTTTGGTGTTTACGTAAAAAATTATGTAATACAACGCAAACAACTAATATAGAGGATGTTTTTGCAAAAATAAAAGTTTGGTGTAGAATTTAAATTTTTAAATGATCCCAAATAATGAGATTTGACCCAAATACTAGTTTTTTCTAGTATTTGGGAATTTCGGTTATTTGCCAATAATATTTGCCAAATAATAACAAATTATATGGACCAACACTATTTACCAAATTTTTCTTAGGAAATCTATGGCCAAACGGGTCCTACATCCTTTCGAATTAATAAGGGTTGAATTCGTTCTGCAATTGCACAACTCCATCTGCCTGCCATCTATATCTAGGGGCGGATATAGCTTAATGTTATGGAAATTTTATAGTGCCAAGAGCTAATTATATCTTATTTCTACTTTTTTCAAATCATAAAATTTCTTAAATTTGGTGGAATGCAGATACATCCTAAAACGTCTTGATACATTGCATCCTGATTTTGGATATACCACTCAACATCCTGATACATCACATCTCGATTTTGGATACATCACTCCACGTCCCGATACATCGTGTAAAGTGATGTATCCGAGAATAGCTAGGAGAGAGTAGGGATTTTGTTAAATATGTTGTGTATATATGTAATTTTTCCTAATATTATCGAGTTCAATAGAAGTAAATGAATTAATAATTAAATCCATAGTTTATATTTTAAATCCGCCCATAACTCTTAATCTTATCCCTAATCTTGAATTCTGTTGTATTCATGGTTAGCAGTATGAGTAGGTTTGACGTTAAGCAGAGAAAAACAGAGGCAACAGACAAAGAAAGGGTTATTGTTGGTCCCCTATGCATCCTTTGAAAAATGAACCTCGTAATAACTCCCATCTTCTAATTTTGACTTGTGCACCAAAACATCAATTTTCACTTGGGTCCCTTCCACACGAACAATTTTTGTTTTCTACTTTTTCTCGACTACTAGTCTACTACACAACCAACGGTTTTTGCAATAATTTCATATAAAAATCAGATTTCCTCCGTTGAACAATAGTTGTCTACTATATTAAAAATAGTTGTTCAATAATAATTGTTCAATTTAGAAAATCAAAGAGATAATTTATTTTTTGTGTCTAATTTACCCTTGCTATTAAATATTATTTATGATCTAACACATTTTTCAAACCATTAAATTTAATAAAGTCAAAGAATAATATAGTAATATTATCCCTATTATTTATTGTTTTTTAAGGGGTGTGTCAAGTCAATAATGGACAGCTATTATTGGACAGATGGAGTAATTTTTCTTTTCTGTACTCGGTAATAAAAATCTATAATTCTTTTTGTTTCAATTTATATGAAGATATTTGATTGGACATAATAAATTTAAAGTAAAAAGAGGGAAAAATTAAAATTTTGATACCTAAGATAAGTCATAAAAATTATTGTGATTATAACTCATTTAATTAAATGTACAATAGAGAGTTTAAAGTTAATTAAAGTATTATTAAAAATGGATTACCCATTTATAACAGTCATACTCAAATATTTTATAAGAAATATATTATGTAAAATATTTTAATATTTATGATAATTATCATTAATGTCATACACATAGTAAATTTTAATCGTTTGAAGTGTGAATACCGATCTAAAGGGCGAAAAATTATATTTAAATAACATTCATCAGTTATGGTCATAATTAATTTCATGAGGAAACTACTAATGTTTGCCTTTTTTACATTCATAGTCTTTCTAATTTTGAATATTCTCTGCTAATTATAACAGGTAAATGAAATCTAAACGTTAAATACCATTATTCATAGATAATATAATACCTAAGTACAACAACCATAAAACTTTCTGTAAACGTTTTCATTATAGAAAGATTTGAATGTACATGGTAATACAAATGCTATTTAAAATACTTATTCTGAACCTATATATCCTTAAGATGAATAAACTTTGAGATAAAACTTGATCACTCAACTAGTTTACAATGATATTGCCCACAAATTGATCAGACTCTAAAATGACACAACTTGTTTCTGCAATAGAAAGGGAATGGTTATGCTCTCCTTCGTACGTGACCATAAGCATTGTTGGTTCATCTAAAGCTCTTTCTACATGTTTACGTGCTGGACACCCTCTCACACTACTACATTTGTAATATGCCCTGCAATTATTTACCAACAAACAATAATGTTTAGTTCTAAATTTTGCACAAACATTTTTTTGGAAGTACAAAGCAAAAATGTTTAACTTAAATGCACGGCTCATATAAATAATCAAGTTACTTACGAGTCGTTTGGTTGCTGGTTAGAAAAGATTTATTCATAGATTAAAACTTGCACAACTTAATACATTATTTGGTTAAAAATATGAGAAAAAATAATCCTCATAAGTTATACCACGATTGTTTAGTTTTTTTTTTTCCACTTTCCACATAAAACATACTAATACAATATTTGATTGGTGTTTTTCTTTTCTCTATAGCTAAGATATATTTAAGTAATGAGAGAATTTATGTATTATTTTATATACGATATAATATGTAATAACTAATAAAAGAATTCATGGATTTGTTCATGTACCTTGGATGTGGGGATCCTTTAATTGGCTTTTGACCATATTTCCTCCATGAATAATCATCAGGTGGGATGTCTGACAACTTCATGCTTATTGCTGGAACTTTAACTACTCTTTTAAGTCTTAATTTCCTGTTAAGATTGATCAACAAAATAATTACACACAGCTTAAATAAATAAATTACAATTAAGGAGAATAAAGATTGAATTTTTATACCTTCTCTTTGAGCAATGGCATCGACCGGAGGAGCCACTGCACATGCCGGAGAGTCCATTCTCCGACGAAGTACACTTTGTAATTTTAAATGAAGAAGAAGAAGAAGACAAGGGAGGTTTAACAACTGAAGAAATCTGAGAAAGATTTGAAATATATTTACTCTCTGTTTCCCCTGTTATTGTTGAGATATTGAAAGAATTTGAGCGACAAATTTCAGGAGCATACGAAAAATTAATCGTATTTGTAACTGATTCCTGTTTTTCAACTTTATTATTATAAAATTGATAGGCAATTGGAGAGAGTTGTTGAATTGGATTAGGACAATAAACTTTGCTATCAGCATAATCTTTCTTGAAATGACCTGGAGGAGCAATTGGTGCTCTTCTGAATCGAGCATGTCCAGTTCTTGATCGACCCAAAAGAGAAATTACTTTCTTAAACTTTGTAACAGCGGCATCCACCACAATTTCAATCTCCATGGGGGATGATTTTAGGAAACAAGTAAAATTCCCCTGTTTTTGGTTCTGTTGAAGTTGTTGAGTCTGTGACAATAATTTGATGAGTTTTTCAACGCTCTCAACGCCAGAGGCAGCTTCTTGTATAACTTCTAAATTTCTTGTGAAGCTATTGTTAGTATTACTAGGTGTGTTTATGTAATTCATCATGAGCTCTACAGCCATGACTATTCACTACTGTAGGTGGGTTTGTGCTACAGAAATTTTGGTGCTAACAAACATCAATCAGATGAGAGAGAAATAGGGTGAGAGAATATTGTTATTATTATTGAGACTATTGATAAAGGGTCAAATAGATGCCGTCGGCGACGTTATCATTGAAAATGTGTTAGCACTTTAACAATACACTTAATCAATGGCTCATCAAGATTGTTCAAGATTTCTTTTTTTAAATAAGTGAGTTGAATGTTATCCGTTTAACCTAGAGATTCTATCACGAACAATCTCAACATTTGTTAATATCAAATATAAATAATCGATTTTTTCTTTTCTTTTTGATGCATTGATTTTATATGATAAAAATATATGATTATTGTTTTTAAAGTAAAATATTAATAGAATAAATGCGTCTAGCTTTACGAAACATAAATCACATCAGTATAATTTTTTTTTTCTTAAAAAAAGAAGAAGATAAAACGCATGTATTTATTTTAGCTTTGGATTTAAAGTTGTTAACATATATACACAATTTTTTAAAGTAAAATGTTGACTTTTTTTGTTTTCACCATTCGAAAGTGCATTATATCCTAGATAAAAATTAGAAATACATGATATATAAATATTCAAAATTAAAATAATATATTCATATATGTTACTCTATATTATTAAAATTGTAATATTAATAATTAAGAAACTCGAGGAACATAATAATTGAGTGTGAGGTTGTGTTCTGCTCTCAAAATAAAACTAAAAATCTTATGCACGCTCTATGGGATTCGAACCCGCACATCTGGGTGAAAATGAACACGTTTCACCACTACATCACGGAAGAGTTTATGTTGAGGTTGTTCAACATTAATTATTTATCCCTTAAATTCAGAATTTAACAACTCTATATGATGTAATTTTTCGACGAAGGGTATTCAGCTGACCACCCTTGGATGACTGTAGCTTCACCCCTGCACTTAATATAGAAGAGAAAGTAAAATTTATAAAATTTCTGATTCCATCGTAAATTTATGAAGGTATAAGATTATGATGAAAGCAGTAGTGACTGAATCTAATTATGAGTTTGCAAAGTAGAAAGAGTTCGGTATTTAAATGTCAAATATTAAGAAAAAATTACATACGTAATTAAATATAATTTCAGAACTACATATTAACAATAACGAGAGAGCTTGTGTAGGTAGGAGGATTCGGGTGCATTAAAGTTTTGTACTAGTGCTACTTAGTTTAACTTGGTAAGTATTTTTGAGTCAGATGTCCCTACTTACATGTTGCATGTCCCAATTACTCCATCTGTCGAACAATAATTGTCTTGACACAACAATAAATAATAAGAATAATATTATTATTTTATCTTTTAATTTTATTAAATTTAATGCTTTGAGAAATATATATGATAAATAGTAAGTAGTAGTATTTTGTAGCAAGGGTGAAATAGACATAAAAAATCAATTATATATTATTTTTCTAAATGAGACAAATATTATTGGACAACTATTTTTAATATAGTGGACAACTATTATTAGACGGACCGTAATTAATATTTAATATTACTCCAGCCTCCTTTTATTTGTATTTTTCTGTTTTAGCGCTAGTATTCAATTTCAATTTGTCTAGTCCATCATAATCATTTCATCATTTGTCAAATGCCTTCAACTGCACTACAATGTTTTCCATTTGTATTATTCCACTCCGAACGTTGAATAGCAACCAACTCAGACTTTTCTTCTTGCTGCACACATCTAGGAAAAATCTTTATTTTTTATATTTTAAAAATCAAGGGAGATTATCTTCTTTTAAAGTTACAAAAAATGTTTATACATATATAATAAACGTTACGTAAGGAAAATATAATTAAAGCAAATTCTAGATTAAAAGTCCCTCCGTCCATTTTTGATTGACATATTGTGTTTTTCAAAAGTCAATTCGACTAATTTTCAATGTGAAATTAGATTACATTAATTCGACATTTTAAACAAAAAAATTAGATATTCAAAAAGTGTACGAAAAGTATTATAAATTGCAATTTTTTGCATATCAATATTATGAAAAAAATACATCGTAAAATGTTAGTCAAAGTACTTATCGTTTGACTCTAAAAAAGGAAACTATGACAATTAGAGGTGGACGGAGGTAGTAATATGCAATATACCCCCTCCGTCCAACAATAGTTGTCCACTATACTATTTTGGGATGTCCAATAATACTTGTCCACTTTATGAAATTAATGAATAATCTTACACTTAATTCCTAATTTATCCTTATCATTAATTATAGTCATTTCCCTATTATATTTTTCAAGACATTATATTTATTATATTCAAAGGGAGATATAATTTCTTAAGGGGTGTGCAAAATCAATAATGAATAATTATTGTCGTACGGAGTACATCCTAATCAATTAATTATAAAGAGCTATATATGATAGGTATATATTGTAATTGATGGTGAATTGGTGATTAATACTAAGGAGGGTGCCTAGAGGATTGAGCCAAGGAGACTTCTTATTTACCTATTTTATTGTTCTTATCCTTCAAACATTTTTTTTTTTTTGTATTTCAGACTTGATATACTATTATGAGACTGCTGCTGCACCTCTTTGACTTGTGATATCCGGGAGCGGCCCAATACGTTTAAAAATGAGCAAGCAAATTTGGGGAACTCTATTTTTAAGTAATAATAGAATTAATATAATTTTAATTTACTTATTTTTAGTTTATTTTGAATAAAGAATGTTTTTTTTAAAATTTTTTTTTGTCAATTTTTAAATTTAACTTTTCACATAACATATTTAAGAGTTAAGATCACAAGATTAAAATATATGTTGGTATATATATAGTTTAGAGAAAACAGTCAAATACCCCCTCAACCTATTACCCGATTCTCAACTACACACTTATACTTCACGGGGGTCCTATTACCTCCCTAGAGTATTTTAAACACAAATATTGACACCCTTAAAATGTCACCCCCAAATCTTTGTTGCTGAGTGTAATACACACACCTATTTTTCA
The DNA here is from genome assembly GCA_029582685.1 of Solanum piurae. NCBI lineage: Eukaryota > Viridiplantae > Streptophyta > Magnoliopsida > Solanales > Solanaceae > Solanum > Solanum piurae. Next base: position 31,225 of record JAJOOO010021282.1, read on the forward strand.
GAATAAAATATTTTTTTTTAAAAATCATCACCAAAATATATCAATTTTAATGTTTTTCATTTTTTTTCTCCACCATTCTATTCATCTTCCTAAATCATTCTATTTTTTCTCCATTGTTCCCAATGTCTCATCTTCTCCAATCCATCTCCATCTCCATCACACCCATCATCCTCCGTCTTTCTTCTATCTTTTCGATCATTTATTTGCACAAAATCTAGTTGTTATTGTTTTTTTTGTTATTTTGTTATTGTTGAATT
>JAJOOO010021283.1:0-40985 GCA_029582685.1 Solanum piurae
AAATCTCTAATTTTAGTATACATATAAGTTTTATTATTTTTATATTAAATTTTTATAATGCCTCTAATTATAAGATAACAATATGAAATATTAAATGATATCATGAACATGACTTTTAACATAATTTAGGATTTGTGATCATTAAATTCATGAAAGTAGGGAAAATAAAGATAATTAAATATCAAATAATTTTATGAACATGACTATATTAATATAATTTAGAAGTTATATGATCATCAAATGTCATGAAAGTAAGAAAAATGAAAGGCAATTAAAATTTTCTATTAAAGAATATGAATAAATAAAGGAGTAGTAATTGACATATTGATTTTTGTACAATAATAAGAAATATATAAACAAAAAAATTATCAAGAAAATGAGAAAAAAAAAGATAAATATGATTCTTGGCAAAAAAAAATATGTCATATCACTTTTTTTCTAGATAATTTATATGTTGGTAAAGTAAGTAGCTTGAGAGAGACAAATAGTTTTACTAAATTATTTTTATCCTAACCAAATACTTTAACATTTTGAGTTCGGACCCAACAAATCATAATAGTGATCTCTAAAAATCTCAAAATTTGAAAACTTCTAACAATAATAATAATAAAAATCAAAATATGAAGATTGCAAAGTTACATATTAATAATCAAATTTTCTATGAATTAAACTGTATCTTGAAAATTACAAATCAACTTTACATTCTCGTGTTCTATCATTATAATTAATAAAAATTAATCCACATAACTACAAAATTATCTACATACTTTCTTGAGTAGCATACATGTATATGTTAACTCCCTTTTCTACTCTTTTTTCCCATAAATATCTTGACTTGAAAACACGATAAGTTAACCTTACAACAACACAACAACAACAACAAAAAATACATAAAAATAAAGTTAACTAATCAAGTAAAAACTTTAAAGAATATTCAATTATGAGTTGAAGACGAAAGAAGGACCATGCTCTCAACACAACATAATCAATTCTTCAAAACCTACAGAGAGAAGAAGAGAGTAAAAATAATCAGATTCTTTAAAAACTACAAAAAGAATCTAAGAAACCACAAAGAGAAGCAAAAGAGAAAAAAATCACATCATTTTCTAAAAAAAAGTTCATGTTTTGTATCATCTAGAATCCAAAAAAATAATATTAAATATATAATTACAATAGAAAAAAGTGATAATTATAACATTTTACCTTGTAAAATCCAACTATGTAAAATATTCTTCATTATACATATCTCTCCTGCAAAATAAGATCAAAGAAAAAAAAAATGATCAACCAAAGAAACACAAGATGAAGGAAAAGAAAAATGAAAATAAAATAATCATCATACATGTCTCAAGATAAGTTTTTATAAGTGTCATTTTAAGGAGTTATAAATTTGTATATTAAATAATATGAAGGTTATGAATATGAAAGGTTAGGAGTTATAGACATTACTAAATTAATTGTGATTTAAATTTATGTAATTGAAGAGGTATGAATTTAGAAGATGATTTTATAAAATAAAATAATTGAGAATAATTAGAAAAAATGTCAAAAAACCACAAAAAAAAGAAGATAAATAAGATCCTTGGCAATTGAGAGGTGCCACATCACTTCTTTTTTATCTAGCTTTATATATATATATGATTGTTTCTATTTTATGAGCATTTGTAAAGTTATATTATTGTCCTATCGTGTCAAATTGGAAAAGTCATATATATTTGTTTTATGAGCATTTTCTTATTTGTTAAATCGGAAACCGAATCGTTAAGGACTAAAACCCGATAAATTAAATTGGTTTGGTTATTGGTTTAGCGTATTTAAAAACTGAAAAATAATAAACCAAACCGATAATAGATAAAACCAAACGGAATCGATCGATGCGCACCTCTAGCCACAGTGCAATTTGGCAGAGATGGAGCTAGGAGTGCTAGTGATTAGACTGACTCATCCTTAACCAAAAGTCTCAGATTCGAACCCTGTGCATATTATTGGAAGCGTCACCCTCCGAATGAGCGTGTACAATCCGAATTTAGTCGAAACTTCGATACAAGCTCCAAACACCGAATAAAAAAACCAAAATGTATTATGTAGGGGACCATCCCACCTACCCCCACCCCCACACCCCCTACACCTTCCCTGGTGGTAATTTACTACTACTGTTGCACAAGTAGAGAGCTACAGAAACACTCAATGTTTGTTTCTTTGTATGAGCTGAAATCCCGAGACTTGTACTGACGAAAGGTACTACACTGTAGCTTGACAAAGATCCCTTTAGCCACTTAGATATACTTTACCTACTACCTAATCACAATTTAAAAACCAAAATATGACTTTATATTATCATAATCCTTTCGTCGGAATTTATGTGATTATGATGTACTCTGATCAAGACTTGTGAGTTTTGTGATCTTAAACTAGATATACGTAGTATATATCAAAATGCAGTTTAATCTTCTCATCTTGAACATATCAAGTGAAAAAAATAGAATTAAAGAGTAGTCAACAATAAGTGAATCGGACTAGAAATGAAAGTAAAATAAACAAATTGAAATGGAGGAAATAAGTTTTAAATTTAGTGAGTTTCTTAATATAATGCATTATCTGAATAAAAGTTATTGAGTTCGTTGACTATATCGATCATATCTGGGCTTGTGCTTAGGTATATAAAAAAATATATCACGTAAATTGAGACGGAGAGATTAGGAATCTTGGGATGAAATGCAAAGGTGCAATTAGGTGCTGCTAGAGTAGAGACTACACTAATAAAGTTAGATGAATAAACTGTGTAAAAAGATTTTGGGAAATCTGAATTTAAAGAAAGAAAGAAAGTGCCAACAGCTAAACTCTAAAGTCGATCCCCAATATAATATACATACATAGATACATAGAGTCAGCTTGCAAACCCACATTTTCTTAGGGATATGTTTAAAGCTGCTGCATGCTTCCCCCATTCATATTATTTTTCTTTAGTTTCGTCATTAATGTATATTTGGTGCTCGATATTCTTATTAGAGCTCGACTAAATTTAGATTTACGCACATTAAGAGGTAATCACTCCCTAACACCAACATAGGTTGTGGACTTGTGGTGCAGTGTTGGAATGGTTTCACCCTTAACTAGAAGTCTCGGATTCAAGCATTGAATATGTACAAAATCTTGTTGGGAGCGCCTCGAAGGGGCGTGCGCAATCCGAATATAGTCGGGACTTCAATGCAGGCTTCAGACACCAGGTGGAAAACCCAAAAAAAAAAAAAAAAACTCCCTAACAAAGGCGACTTCGTACTTAGGGGAACTCAAACTTGAGACATTTAGTTAAGGATGATGGATTATTTACCACTCGACCACAATCCTTGTTGATATACATATTTATTTCAATACTCTATCTATTTGAATTAAGGTTAATTATTTTTCTAGTTTATTTAAAAAAGAATACCAAATTTATATTTAGTAGTGAAACACTTTTTATATTTCAATATGTATTAAACACCATAAGATTCAATGGCCATTTTTATTACGCTACACGTATTATTAATTTCGAATCACAATATTTACAAGTTTTTGTTATTTTCTTATATATATTTCATCCCCAAATGCATAAAATGAAACGGAAAGAATATTATTATAGCATATAAAATATAATTAGAAATAACTTATCTTAATAAGTGTGAATAGTTAAATTTATGTTTTAAAATAAGGTTTTAAGTTTGTACAACTATGAATCATTATCATTTTATTGAAGATAATAAAAAATTTAAACTTAAGTAATTATTTTTTTAAATAGGTCAAAAAATGAATATATGTCACATAAATTAAAATAAAAGATGTAAATTATACTATTACTGAAAAAAAAAATACATTTTATTAATGTACATAAAGTTAAATCTTTTTCCCCATTGCATATTCAAGTAGAAAAGATTGGATCTAACAGTATACCATAGACTTTTGTACATTAGGTTATGATTTGTATCCTGACTTTAATTTCTGGACCACGACACTTATACCCCCCTGCCAAACAAGTCATTACAGTAATTTCACTGTTTTTCACTTCAATTGGACATGGTTCTTGATAACCAAAACATAAAAATCTTTAACTGGTTTGGTTGTTGTCGAATTGGTTCGATTTTAAGAAAATATAATGATATTTCTCTTCTTTCATCTTATAATCCGTTAGTAACCTTTTATCATGGTGGCTATAATCAGAGGTGGATCGGAGTCAAGTTTTTGGATTCAGGATTTTTGCCCTGTCAAGTTATTGAATTTTAAATTAATAATTTGTGTATATTGAATGAATTTATAAAGATAAATACATAGTTTGAATTAAAATTATTAGATTCGGTTGAACCCGTATCTCAAAGGCTAGCTCCGCCCCTAACTACGATCTTCTTGGATCATGGAGAAAATGTAATAACATAAAGAGTCTTCTTTTACAAAATTTAAAATGATAGGTCTTTTATAAACTTACGTATAATGGGTCAATTTTTAACTTTAAAAAAATGGAAATCGTGTTTATTTGGAGAATTTGGAATTTTATGAGTTCAAATTATGATCTCAAATCATAGTTGCAAACTCTGACTTGAAATCATGATTTCATATCGCATGTTCAAACGCAAACTTAAAAATAACTTATGAATAACCATTGTAGTACTCTTTTGCGTTGTTGTGCTAAGGATCCGTCATAATTAATTTCTTTATTTCTATAAAAATAAAAATAAACTTTACGTAGATTCTATTTATAAAATTATACTAACTATGTTATATTGTTGTTGATATAATCTCAGTAGTACACTAGTACTAAAACAACAGTTAAACTGGAGTTAGATATGAAAAATATCCAGTAAACTAATGTAACCTACAATTAATGTACTACTAAGAATATTTTTATTCTAAGAGTTTTAATTCTTTCTCACGTGTAAATATTTTTTAAACTCACTCTCCCACGTACTCTCTAGCAAAGACAAATTTAATATTTTTATAACATGAGTAAACCATTAAAAAATTTGAAATAGTAATTTATCCTCATCTTTTTTTTTTAGGTAAAATATTTAGCATTTAACCACACATAGAATTTAGTTTTTCTATAGCATGAATATCCACAAATAATATTAAATCAATTGTAATAAATATGTACATAAAATATTCAATTTGGCGAAAAAAATCATGTGTTCACTAGCTAGCACCATATCCTTTTAAGAGCATGAATATCCACAAATAATATTAAATCAATTATAATAATACGTACAAAAAATAACCAGTTTGACAAAAAAATCATGTGTTCACGAGCACCATAAATTGTCCTATAAATCCACCTATGCTCTCTGGTTAGTGACTAGTGAGTAGACATAAGATTCAATGGTAAATCCAAAAACACTTTTCCAAATTCTGAAAATAAAAACTCACACGTACACATATAAATGTTTAAATTGACCATAGAATAATTTCCAATAAGAGACTAAATTCCAAAAATTGAGAGTGCCAATACATTTATACTTCATCAAGAAATAGATACCCTTTATTAGTACAAAAAATTTGTATTATATTGCTTTGGTTTTTTAAGATGCTTTGCCCAATATATATTGCCCTTCTTCAATCATACCCAAATTAGCTAAAAGTTCACCTCTTCTCCCCCAACACTTGCTTACACTTTTTTATACTCACTTTATTGTAAGTACTTTTTAGTTGTATTTATTTATTTTCACATTTCATGTGTGTTCACAAATTTATAATTAGAGAGAGAAAAAAATATTAATAAGGGTGTGTTTGGCATGAAATTAGAAAATGTTTTCTTGAAAAATATGAGTAATAAATAAATTTCTTATTTATAGTATATTTTCATAGTGAGCAAAAATATTGTCTTATATAAAAATATAATGAAAATCTTGGGTTGGTTTGGGGGTGGAGGTGGGGGTGGGGGGGGATTGGTTTAGAGGTTGGGTGGGGCACTAGGGCTTCCATGGGCGACCTAAAGGAATCCCCTTCGTCTGAAAATTGCATATTGTATACATATAAGGCAGTCAAAATTATCTTTATGTATGCACAATATATGTTGAATCTCTTTAAGCTCTTTTTGTGTTTACTGCTTGATTATCTTTATATTTCGAATCTAGCTCCTTATAAGGGAAAATCCTAATTAATGTCATCACTTAGGGAGGTGGATGTAAGGAAACAATCGGCATATAATGTCAGTTGTGAAACTTGTTTTCATATTTCGATTGCCAACAATAATGTTATTTTCTAATTTTAAAGAAACTTGTTTTCCGATTTAAGGGTGTGTTTATACGATGGAACATATTTTGATAATTTCTTTTCAAGAAAAAATAAACTCTTTCCTACCAAACAAACCCTTAAGTTGATAGATACATGTCTAAGAGAAACATTTATAGTGGGTTCACTTTTATGCATGCAAAGCTATTGGTAGTCAAAGCTGCAAAACATTTTTGCAAGAAATAGTGCTTCTTCACTTCTAATGTTTATCAACTTACGGGCTGACTATTTTTGTGAAAATTTTACGTACGTTTTATACACATGCACCCAAACAAACATGTAAATTTTTGTTACAACAATATTGGTAAAAGATGATTGTGAACAGGGATCCTCTCGGTAAAAAATTACATACACATATATTTTGTAATGTATATATATATATATATATAAAGATAATTAAAAGTAGAAATTACGTGTGTATATATATATATATATAGGTATAGTGATATTTTTGATAGTATACGTTTTTTCTTTGGAAACCCTAAGTTACCATGTAATTTGGTCGTATACATATGAAGTCTTAGTATTTCTGCAGTTTAAACTCGTAACCTTCTAATTACATACTGACAATTTTCTCCGTTGTGCATCCTCGATGTAAAAAAACTCAAAGAAGAAAAGAAAGAATGAGTTATAATATAATATAATGAAGATCTACATTGACCAATGGAAACAAGTTGGGATTCAAACGAAATTCAAGACGAAAACGACTAATCATTTGCCATAAGATATCATTGTGGTTTCAAAATTGATGTCACACCTTTAATCAATCATCATCATGCATCTTCATTTATTTTTTATTTTTAGGGTTTTTGCACCTACTAAAATATAATCCTTGTTACATCCTTATCAAATATAAAAACAATAATATATATATTGTATACATGTTTTATGTATGTATATATTATTATATTGTCTTACACAATTTTTGTTTTATTGCTGAAGTTTCGTCTAATAGATTGTCCTTTATGAAACTGACATATATAGTTTTGAGTTTCATTATATATATATTCAGATAGACAAACATATACCTGCATATTATGTTATTAGGGTTTAAGTTATATATATACATCCTTAGTTATGGAAAAAAAGTATGGCGGAAACAACGTCTCTACCCAATAAAAATAGGAGTAAAGTATGCATACTTCTTATATATCCAGCCTAGACCCTTCTTGTGGCAGAATCACACTGAGTATGTTATCGTTATCATTATATAAAGTATAAAAAAAAATTATTGTCTAGTCTCACTCAAAGGATATCTAAGGTATCTCTCATCATTATGTGAGATTTATAATCTTCAAAATAATACCTTAAATATGACCTGATAATACAATAATTCTTGACACTCTCCCTGTTGTAGATTACTGTAACTTTATTATGTATGGTTTTTCCATATGCCCCTAAGTTATGCTGCCTAGTTTGGCAGGTAATTCGGTAAAATAATTGAGGTACGTGCAATCTCTCCATTTTGATTAATGGAGATCACCACATGAATTCAATCGTTCATTTTATGTGAACCTGTTTGATCAGACACATGAATTCAAGAAAAAAATTGATATTAAAGGTGTTAATCGGTCCATGGCTTTATTGTGTAAACAAAATCATATTATTTAAAGGAGAACTTTCGCAAATAGCCACTATAATAAACTTAATTATGCTCAATAGCTATAGTGTACAGATTTATGGGCAATAGCTACAGTTTAAACTGCCTCGTTTGTATAATTCACGGATTTGTATAATTCACAGGTTTTGTATAATTCGCGGGTACATTTGTATAATTCGGTTATTTTTGTATAAATTCGAAATAACGAATTTATACAATTACAAACATCAGAAGTATAAACAGTTATACAAATTTTGAATTATACAAAAGTTATACAAACTATATTATACAAATTCTGAATTATACAAAAGTTATACAAACTATATTATACAAATTCTGAATTATACAAACGAATTATACAAAACTAAAAAACTAAGCCGCGTAATTATAGCTAAAAGTAGGTCTATATCTATGTTAACTAATTAACTAATATATATTTGCTTATACGCGTAATTTTCCCTTATTTAAAAGTAAAATGAGAAGTTTCATGTTAAATTATATTTCTTTTGAACTTTGAACCAGGTGAAGCCAATGAAAGGTGAATTTGGGCTTTATTAACAGTTCTCATCAGTGAGCCCATTTTACTTGTGCTAAAGGATAGGCCCAAAAGGATCCACAAGCCCCTTTCTCCAAAAAGGGCTGTGTTTGTGTTGTTGGTCTAATTTATTGTATGTCAATACTATCAATGAATCGATACACAAATTTGGGGCGGAGTCAGATAGGACTAAGGAGATTTTTTTGAATTTTTTTCAGCAGAAAATTATACGAGTAATCCTCATCCGAGTATAGCATGATGAAAGAGAAAGAGAAGAAAGATTACTATCTAAGAAAGAAGTTGACGGACTACGAATAATCCTCGTATAAAATTTATCAATGACTAAGTAATCAAACGTGTTAGTAATCAAAATGATTTGTGGTGAGATGATTGAGATCCCCCTTTAATCAAAGGTTTCAAATTCAATCCCGTGAATGAAAAAAATTCATTTTGGAGCATCACCTCCAAAATGTGCCCAACCACGCTCAAATCCAAATTTACTTAGGCCCAACACTGATACTAAACACCAAATGAGAAACAAAAAAAAAAATACGACCCTCAAAATGGAGTGTGCTCTACATGAATCCGACTAAATATCAAACATCAGATAAGAAACCTCCTCGTAAACTTTTTTTTTTTAAAAAGAAAAGTCCCTGAAATAACCACCCCTATCCGTTAAAAAATTTCAAACACTTTTTGCTTGGACAGTGAACACAATCCTTTGAGTTCTCCCTTATCAACAATGGCGTCTCTACTCTCCATCTCCTCCGCAGCGCCTGCAAGAACAAATTCAATTGTTACCCACTTTTCTTCATCATTCAAGGTACAATTCTCCTCTTTCTTTTTCCAATTTCAGTCAAATTATACAATTCTCATTTATCCCCATTTTCTTCAGGGTAATGTAAGTAATTTGAAGTCAAGTTCGAAGCTTTTGCCGTTAATAAAGGTCTGCAACCAGAAATCTAAGTCAATAACAAGAACCCCATTTGTTGTTTTCAACCAAACTGCAAGTTTTGGTGCTGCTTCAGCTGATTCTGCAACTGGGAGTGTTCGGTTTCGGCTTAATAACTTGGGTCCTCAACCAGGGGCTACCAAGAATAGGAAGAGGAAAGGTAGAGGGCATTCAGCTGGACAAGGGGGTAGTTGTGGTTTTGGGATGAGAGGTCAAAAATCAAGGTCTGGACCTGGAGTTAGAAAGGGGTTTGAAGGGGGTCAAATGCCTCTCTATAGGAGACTTCCCAAGTTAAGAGGAATTGCTGGAGGTAATTTGTTAACATTGCTTCAACGTAGTTATCTAATCATAGGGGTTGTTTGGTACGAGGGATAAGAGATAATAATCTTGGGATAAAATGTTAGATTGTGTTTGGTTAGGGGTATTAGTTAGTCCCCAAATTATCTATCTTGTCATTTATACGATAATGATGGGATAAGTTATCTCATATATATGGTGGGATAACTAATTCCGCGAGATATCGTAATCCATGGGATAACTTTGTCTATCTTATCCCCAGTACCAAATGACCCCTTAGTTTGAGTTGGATTTTTCCCCCCTTGTTTTGTTGTTTGTTTCTGTGTCCATCTGCAGTATTATAGTTTAGCATTTAAAAGTCTATGGAAAGTGCATTTAGTTTGTTATAGAATTTATAGCTTTAGCTTGACTATGTGTTTTTTTTAATAATTGTGTGTTCGGGCCACCTTGCATGCAATACTGTTGTCAAAGGTGTGCAAAAGTTAGGCTCAAAATGTGTTGAGCGTTTTGCCTCGCTTAATGTGCGCTTCAGGGTTGTCATCAAGTTTCTAAGGCATACTTTTCCTGCCAATTAGCCTCTTTAGGTGACACTAAACAATTGATATTTCACTTAATAGTAAAAAAATCAATTTCTTTGTTCATATATTTGTCATTCATGCTTATAGTTATTAGTCTTAGACTAAACATATGTATTTGTATTTTTTCCCTTCGCGCCTTTTTTCATCAAAGCTCATGCTTTATTTACCTTTTGCGCTTAGTCAGAATGGTCCTCAAAACTTTTTTGAGTTTTTTGCTTTGATAACACTAACATGCTACCTCCTGCCAGCACTTGTGTTGGATATTCCTTTGCTACTTCATTCCTCAAATAATGGGAAAAAATCATTCTTTTACCCTGCCTGCCGCCATCCATCTCCAAATAGTAAATGTGCTGCTGAGCGGATAACTCTATCCACAAAGGCTTGGAGATATGAATTGAACATGAGACCTCATGCTTCTCAACCCACTTCGTTAACAATTACGCCACTCGCTTGGGTACACTATGTGTTTCTTTCTTTACAAGCATTTTTGGTTTTTTCTTCTGGTTATGAGTCATTGTAGAGTCAAAGTTTCATAGGATAATAAAAAGTCTTATCTGCATCTGGTGGAGATATGCATGTGCATAGTTAGACTATACTGATGATTAATCAAAAGAAATTTATTACAAATGATCAACATATTGCACTAAGAAACAAAGGTATGCACAGTTAGACAACATCAAGCCAAATATCTTGAAATCTGTATTTTCTCATTGCAATATTTTGAAGTCCTCACCCTTTTTGTTTTCCACAATAATCTGAAGACTGTTACCCTTTATTTAAACTCGAAGGGAAGCCTTAGTAGATATGAGAGAAATGCAGTCAAGCACCCAACCAGCTGAAACATCTGTCAAGAAGTTTCTTACAGCAAAATGAATAGCATTCTAGGAACTCTCACTCGAACAAATGCTTCTTATGCCATCATAAACTGAATCAGCAGATATAAAGTCCGTCCTTTCTTAACCTTCCCCTAGTATTAAAACTTATTTTAAAAAAAGAAGGATTGGAAAGTCCAGGAAGTAAGAAGGCCCTTGAATCGAAGGGCTATTCTTTCTTTGATTTGAAAAGAATGTCAGACCCTTGACTCTCTAGCCTCAGTGTGGCTCTTGAGTGGTCTTCACTTTCCCTTGGCCATAAGGTTGGACTATGTATTTTCGTCAATATGTCAAGTTGTTGGTATTACTAAGAGGATTCATAACTGTCCTTTATTTTTGGCATAACTTGTATCCATTCGCATTATGTAATGCTGAACCTTGAAAGTCATGCCTGGAGTTGTGTGACAAAAGATAAGTTCTTACTTTTCTTATGTCTTTCATATTGATTAGGCCTTGACATGTCTAATTTTTATAACTTTGACTATTTTAGGCTATTTTAACTTAATAACTGAAGTAATTGATAGTGCTCTTTGTAAAACCTCCAATCTCATCTGTTATTCCGTATCATAATGTGTTCTATTGATTTAGTTAAGGATTTCCCTCAAGTCAGGCTAATCTGTCAAAAGCAATTGTCAACTACATGTTTACCACCTTTGCCACCCGTTTCTTGTATTCTCAAGATTGCTGACTAGCAGTCAGCAATTTCATTAGACCGGTTAGTACAAGAACTATAAATAAAGGACCGAACTGATTAGCAAAAGTTTCTGAAGGGTCAAACTTGTAAGATGAAGTTCATTTTGACTCTCGTGGTACTTTGTTAAAAGAGTAAGGTAACCTATCTGATCAACCAATTCTACCCCTTCACAAAAAAAAGGGGGGTGGGGGGATTTGTCTGATATGTCTCATATATGATTGATTGCATCACAAGGTAGCTTAACTCAAGGTTCTAGAGCTGTAACATTTACTTTCCTTATTAGTAAGTTTCTCATCGATCATTGCTATCACTTTTTTAGCCTAAGAAATGTGAAGTGTTACTTGCCATTTTCTGTAATGGTGGTTTCTGTATGGGACTTCTAGTACCGACAAGCTATGTAGATTTGTCGAATGAGCTAGATGCTGCATAGTTTGGGTTGTTTATTTCTTTCTGATGTTTTTCCACTCAGGAATGTTATATCCTTGTTGCCCTTTGAAACTATTTTTTGCACCTTTGGTGCTAAAGGTTTTGTTAAAACTATGAACTTATAAGTTTTTCAAAATATCTAACGAAAAGAAAAACGTTATTCTCTACTGATGCTGGTACTACAATGGCATAGAGTTCTCCCTGTTTCATTCACACTTCAGTTTATCAAATATAAAGTTCATTAATGTAAGCTCTTTAGTCTACTCCATGTAGATTGTCAGATTAATGGAGTAGAGTGTTTTATTGTTATATATGCATATGTTATGCTGAAATCAAGCTAATCTGAGCAAATCAATAATGTAAAGGCATGCATGCTGGACTTCCCAAATATGTACCTGTGAACTTGAAGGACATAGAAGAGGCGGGATTTCAAGAAGGGGAAGAGGTGTCACTTGAGTCCCTCAAGCAAAAGGGTTTAATAAATCCTTCAGGAAGAGAAAGGAGACTTCCACTAAAGGTACAATTACATTTATCTTTATTGCATGTTGGTTCCTCAAAGAATCATCGTCAGTTAATCAGTGAATACTTATTTTCTTACTCAATCACTTGATCAATTAAGTGAACTAATCTGGAAAGTTAGAATTACATGAGACATCATGCCTATTTGCACTTGATGAAGTTGCATTTTCCCTGGGGAAAAAAAGGAGGAAGAAGAAAACACAAAGCTGCTATTCTGACATGAGTTTTCTGATAGCATAAAGAATAATGTTAGCATTTGGTCCTGGCTAATATCTTAATGTGGAATTGATCGATTAAGTTAATTGGGATATGACGCTTTATGCTTGATATGGTGTTTTAGAATGTTATAGTCAGCCTATGAGACTGACCCTGTGCATTCTGTTTTGGTTGTGTCTTCACTCTTCACCTTAGTGCTATTAACTAAAAGTAGGAAAAGGAATACTTTATAAGCCAAAGTATCTTCAATTTACCATTGTTTTGTTCATCTCACTTAATTGGGTACATCAAGGTTGTTAAAAATTGTATATAGTCTCTTTTCATAGGTACGTTTGTAACTAAACAATAAAGATGATGTTCATTTATCTAGGTCATATGTAGCTTGAATTCAAGAACTATCTACCTACTGATGTCACTGCTTACAAATGCCAGGAAAAAATAATTTGCTCTTTAAATGTATGAAATATTACACCTTTTCAAATAGAAAACAAAAACAAGAAATTATTCCATTTATTTCGATATGACACTGTTAAAAAGGAAGGAATTATTACAGTATGGAGCAGCATATTCCTAGAGTTATGGGTTAATATAAATAGATAAATGTGTTGTGCTTTCTTTGCGTAAAATAACTATAAAAGAACAAAGAATATATGTTATAAGTCCTGCTCTCTTGGTGTGATTCTGTGCACGAATTATTTTCTAGTTTTCTCAACTCATAATAAATATCCGTTGAACAATATGGTATAGTTGAAATTCCTCTCATTGGTTCTCCATACCTAGATGGTGTCTTCCCCCGTTGGTTTGCCTAGCTGAAGAGAAAATGGGGTATTGATGCTTTCCATAATAGTCTATTTATTTATTTGATTTGTCATTCCACCAAGAATAAGTTCTTAGACTTAGTCTTATGCTTCTTTTTCCTTTTTTATTACAAATAAAGTCATAAAATTCGTCATATTGAAAACAATTACTAAATCGTCCCGTTGCCCAGATTTTGGAAGATAGTATTGTATAACTTTATTTGACTGCCCCAATAGGTTCTTTCTGTTTGCTGAATTGGCTTTTCTTCTCAAGCGAAATCCATCCCTTGGTATTTTTTTTGTTTTTTTTTTACTGTGGTATCCGCGCCAACTTGGCGCACCCCAACTAATTGCGCTGGATACCTGCTCTTGACAGATGGGAAGAAATTGCATCGTTTTTAGAAAGCGTTGGTGTGAGTAATAAACCATTAAGGTAGAAATGGCTTATGGTGTGATTGAAGCTCATATTCAATTATATAATATTGGTCGAAACTGCTAAGGTGACAAGTATGTCTGCCGAATGTGTATGAACATGTAGTTCATAATGAATTGACAAGTTTTCCTTTGCCTGCCAACTAATTTAGTTCCAAGTACCAACTCATCGGCATGTACTTCATTCTGTCTCCTGATTCTATGATGTGGAATATGGTTGTAGAAATTGTCTGGATATATCATTCAAGGCATTGTGAGCGAACATTTTTTAGTTCGTGCAGCTTCTATGTCCTGGAATTTTGATTAATGTCCAAGTGACCAACCATGCATGAATCCGAAAATCCTCTTATCAAGTTCAACTCCCCGAAAGTAGATTAAATAACAAACTATGATGATTCGTAGGCTGTATAACGTAGTTTCTTCTATAGCCTATCTGTATTAACTTCTATAATATCTCCGTTTCCAGATCTTAGGCGATGGTGAGCTAAGCGTGAAGCTCAACTTCAAGGCTCGCGCCTTTTCATCGTCAGCAAAGGAGAAACTAGAGGCTGTTGGTTGTTCATTGACTGTTCTACCAGGCAGAAAGAAATGGGTAAAACCATCAGTTGCCAAGAACCTTGCTAGAGCTGACGAATATTTTGCAAAGAAAAGAGCAGCTGCAGCTGCAGCTGCAGCTGAATCAGCTGACCCCTCTTCTGCTTAAGTCAAAAACTTATGTTACCCACACAATTTTTTTTGTTTGATGTTGTCACTTCAAGAAAAGGATGTAAAGCAACATTCAAAAAGTTTTGGATTCTTTTCTCTTTTTAAGTCTTCCTTATTTTTCTTTTATTCTGGTATCAGACTGATAATTTGTTTTATTCAAGCATCCCATTAGAGCGTGCTTTCGTGGTCAATGAAGTGATTGTAAACTTTTGGATATATACCAAGATTCAAATGCCAGTAAAAACAAAAAAGAGAAATTAACATAAATAGTCGTCCACCCAAAAGAAATAGGGAGTAAATTTTTTTGGGTTGAGCAGTGAAATATGTAACTTCCCTGACAAACAAAGTTAGTTAATTTCTTCCTGTCTGCTTATGGTTTGGCGGGTAGAGTTACACGATACTTATGCTAGTGAGGGTAACAGGTATTCGATGAAACAATCGAGATGTATCCAAACTGCCTTGGATATCACTTGGCAACTTTAAAAATATCGACTCTAGCTGGTCAACGTATAATTCCAACAACAAACTCAATTTAGTCCCGCTAGTTGGGGTTTTGGGAGGCCAATAGTGTGTACGTAGATCTTATATCTACCTTGTGATGGTAGGGAGGGTTGTTTCCAATAGACTCTCGATTCAGGGAGAGATGAAAAAGAAACAATAACAACAATAATATAATATGATAAACGAAGTGAAACAAACAATCAGATACTACTAGAGATCTAAAAATAAGCAAACGTAAAAAGGTTAGCTTCTGATTCCACATTTGTAAATAGAAATGACCAGGCCTACGCCTGACAAGTCAAACATCTTACTTTTCACGCTGAAAGATTTATTCGAGAAGGTTATAGTCTAAGATCTCAATATTCAATAAAAAATGCTAGTTGAATTCTCTCCATTTGCTTATGTCTTGACGAGCAGAATTACACGATATACTAGTGTAAGGTAAACTGTATCCAATAAAACAATCGAGATACATTCAAACTGGACTCGAAACCATCATAAATGAATTATAATAATTTGTTATATTCAATGTAGGCATGGTCCAGATGGTAGGTACTGGTGAAAATGCAACTTTTCAAACTTTGAGAATATATTAATTTAATTTAATAGTACTCAAAATAGAAGTAGTTTGCTGACTGTTTGCTATCACAACTTTAGTTTTCATATTGTTTTAAATATATTATATTTGCTTAGATGCAATGCACATGCCTTAATCTTTAGAATTTACTTTAAATTACCAATTGACAGAACACCTTTGATTTGGAAACTAATTGTTCTTAATTGAGAAAAGGACAAATAAATTTTCATTTCTTCTTTTATCTTTCTAATTATCAATATGTTTTCTTTTATTTAGACCAAATACCATTTAGAGAAAAGGTTAATTTATTTATTTTTTTCGAAGTGAAAAGGTTAATTAGTTCATGCATCTGGAGGAAATAACAGAACCCAAAAAACACACAACTCAAGGTAGGGTCAATTGAAAAACTATTGATGCATAATTTACTACTCTATGCCCTGATTTATGTTACACTATTTAAACGTGAAATTTAAGAAATAAGAAAAGATTTTGTTCTGTTTATCAGATTGTTCTTATTAAAGTCACCTTAGTACTTATATTTTTAGTTAACTTTTCTTTACGATAAGTATTAAGTAGGACGTAATAAGGATAAAATAAAGATGGTGTCATTAAATAGTTATCAAAATTTAAAAAAATAACATTTTCTGGAGACAAATTAAAAAGGAAACAGTATCGCCTAATCAAAATGAAGAGAGTACTATTTTTCAACCTCATCTTAGAAAAACATTCCTATGACCCAATCAAGATTTCCAAAAAGTCTTTCTAAATTGAAAGAGTAAGAAACAAAACTACAAGTTTTTTTTTTCCTTTTTGTGGATAGACCGTCTTTTTGAGATTCTTCTAATTCATCTTTTTCGATAAAAGTATGGTCCTAGTTTTTTTTATGGGCGTTTAAGAAACGCTTAAAATCTTATTATCTTTCTTATCTGAAATTATCGTCGCACTTGCTTCAAATGTCACCAAGTAAATAATAATTTTATATGAGATGAATTTTTTATTTTAACAATATATCGTAAAATGTTAACGATATAAAAATGACTAAAGCTTTTAGCCTTTGAATAGTGAAGAAAGGCTTTTTTTAGGGAGATTTTATATGACCTTTAAGAGGTAATAAATTGTTTTTAAAGCAACAAAATTATATTACATCATGTCATTTGATTACCCTCAAGGGTAAACAAATATAATATCTTTTAGTTACAATTATTGTGTTTTTCTCCTTGCCCTACACCACAAGAAAGTTTGTTAGGACATTATAGGCATGCCCACCCAAGATTTTCAAGGGACATAATTTTGTAGTGGCCAAACTTTGATAGTCATATCTAACTTATTATTAAAAATATAGGAATTGAAAATTGCACAATATTTAGTAGACTTTTTTTAAACCCTACAAGAAGAGAGGAAATGGAGCCAAACTTATTGTTTGCATTGTTAAGGAAATTAAGCATGACTCAAAGGCAATAGCATGTGATCTAATATTACTATGATAAGTCCTTTTCTTCACCTAATGAAAACATCAAAGGGACAAGCAATATGTCTCCTTTTATTATCAAATTCACTTTATTTAATCATTGGAATTTTCTTTTTGTCATGAAAATAAAAATAACTATGGTATTCAGATGAGCATGTGGGTGGGCATCTGAACGAATTTCATGGAATATATGTTATCACTTATCAGCGATATCATATAATTTTTGTATATGTTGAAATTTGAATATGAAACATCACGATTCTCAACATACTTTAGTCTTTATTTACTTGAGACTTTTCTTAATTCTTTTTTCACTTTATAAGATGTTGTTTCAATATATACACACAAATATTAACATTATAATTTTAAGTTAGATGTTATATTTATTTGGAAGTGAATGCTAATGTTTAACTGGTTAGTTGAGTAGCTAATAGAAAATTTGTTACATCCAAGCTAAGCTAAAAAATAAATAGATAAATAAATTTAAATTCTTAATAGAATGATATCTTGTATTATTATTATTATTTGTTGACAAGAGAATTCTCAATCGCTAATAAATCATTCTCTAATATATAATAGTCCACTAATTACACAAAACATGTAATTACACTAAGCAAATTTTGTACGATAAACTCAATCAACAAGGCAGGTACATGATTTCAAACATGAGATTCTCATTTAAGCGATCACCTGCTCAACCAACTCGATCATTTTAATTCACTTATTTTTCAAAGATGTTGTCTTCTTTAGTCAAGCTTAAGAATAAACTTAGATTTTAATTTAATCATATTTATTCAAGCTTAAGATCATAAACTTAGATTTTGTATTTAATCATAATTTTGTTGGGGTTAAGTGACATATATAGTAGGACAAAGATTTCTTGTGTTTCTTTTTTTCTGGTTGGCATTAAGTATAACATCGTTTATCATTGAAAATAACGATGATAATGACTTAACATTTAAAAATAAATTTGTGGAAAGAAATCACTAAATTAAAATTTAAACATCTTGCCAATTTCTTTCTACTTTAGATTGATGGTTCAAAAACAAACCGTCCACGTTAATTAAGATTAGATAAGGAAGAAAATTCAAACGTAATATGAATAAGAATTGAATTCTAATTAACTTTCTCAATAATAATTCACGTTTGTTTATCCACGAGCTTAATTAAGAGGATCGTTATCCCTGAATGGAGTCCTATCTAACACAAATTCAACTTAGTTGGACTCAAATACATATACGAAATATCGGATGAAAAATTTAAAAAAAATTATAAATATAAATTCTAGAAAATAGTAACATGCTAATTTTAAGTTACGAGTTCCTTCATTCATAAAAAAAAGGTCCCGATTTCAAGCGATTTTCTTTATTAGAGATGAGATAGCCATGTCGAAGAAATAAGAATAGGCGAAGCGTGTCCAATGCACTACGAACAAAAAATGAAATAGAAGGGACCTAACCAGTCCTTCCTTGCTCCCGTTGAGGGATTAAATTAAATGTGAAATTTTTGGACACGAATAATCGAAATAGTGGCAGATCCTATGGACCACTCACACTCCACAAGAACCCAAAAAAATGAGTGCTGGAAAATGCAATTTGCTAAGAATGATGACTAGGTATTTTATCTATTCTTATTGTTATTTGTTGCCATCTGTAATAAGTACATTTTTTTCAATAATAAAAGGCAAGAGAACATGTTCTTTAAGCTTTTTGGAGGGCTCCCCACAAATCTCATTTTGATTTCCTTCAAAAATACTTCATTATAGGGTCCCATTATTTCTCATTAAACTCACTATGTTGCCTCTTCTAAGCTAATTTATATTCTAAGGTATTTATACATAATTAGACCAAGTTGTTTTATCTTTAACTTTATGTAAATAGGGGACATTTTTGTTTAATCATCTGGTATCAAAATTCATTAAAGAGGAAAATGCAGCTTATTGGATATCTAAACGAAGTTTTATCTTATAAATAGCTGAAAAGCAAATGGAAGTTACATATAAAATGTAATGATACTTTTAATGATGTGATTATTTTTTGGGAAAATTACAGAAATTTCACCTTTTAGTTTACTTATTATCATTATCCCCTATAAGTTTTATAAATTTCCAAAATCCCTCATTTTTGCGCATCAAATTAGTGTATCTCGCGCATCAAATTAATGTATCAACGCTTATATTATTGTATCTCGCGCATCAGATTAGTGTATCATGTATAAAATATACATCAGATTAGTGTATCATGTATAAAATATAAATCAGATTAGTGTATCATGTATAAAATGTAATGTATCTTACTTAACAATTAATGTAGCTCGCGCATCATATTAATGTATCAGCACTTATATTATTGTATCCGTTTTGAGGGATTTCTGTAATTTGCCCTTATTTTTTTTTGAGATAATCATGTTGGCTTGGCTAAAAGCGGATAATATCATAGCATGTTAAAGAGTATTTATAATTTGTTTTAGTTCAACAATTGATATTAGAGTCAATAATTCGATAAGACGAGTACATTGCATATAACCAGCGTGATTTAGTGCTTTTGCTTGTCTACGAGCCAATTTACTATTTGTGTCTATAACTTTAGAGACACATACGCGAAAAAATATATATATACTTTGATAACCATAAATATGCATATCGAATCGAATTTACTTTGTTTATCTTTTTCAATTAGACAAGTACTCCTAATAGAATAAAGTGTGTCAAGTTGGACTTTGCAAATTTAAAATTCATATTTTGGGTAAATTTAAAATTATAATGGAGTTTTAATTTTTTTTTTTGGAGGTTCGTGCACTTACTGTTAATTTCAAATTAATATGAATGTTTGACTAATATTATTCTCTACAATATAAAACATGGCTTCACGTACTAAAAAAGGATCCAAATTTGATTATTTTTTTATGTTTAGATCTTGTTGATTTTTCCACATCGGTTGTGACCAAGTGTTTGCTTTTTTTGTGATCTCAATTTTTTTATTATAATATCAGAATTATATTCATTTTAATTTATTAATTATTCGATGCGAACTCTGAATTTGAAGATTTGGGTTCACTAGATTTAAACTCAGGTCTCGCGGGTGGTACCTATGGCTTGTACCAGCAGCACAACACCAATTTTATGCTCTTTATGGGTGCACTGTTAATTATATTCTAATTTCTGTTAGTTTCTCAAGATAGACATACATATATACACTTTTTTTTTCCGAAGTTAACGGGTGCACGTGCACCCACACCCTTATAGTTGGATTCGCCTCTGATTAGACTCTAATCATCTTGTATTGTTCACGCTTTAAATGTTTAATCCTGAACAAGAAGAAGAGGCAATTCCTATAAAAGGCCTCAAACATGTTAGATCTCTGCTACAATTTAATTAGACATAATAACGTAGGTTTATATTATTATATACTATAATTGTACGGTCTAAGACTTAATTAAACATAATGTAGATTTTATATATAATGTAGACATAATAATAAGTTGAATAATTCGCCAACTTGTCTCATAGTTTAGCAACTTTTAATAATCATAATTTTCAAGAGCCAAATTTTATTTGAATATTTGTTGTTCATTTCTATTTTCAAGTACAAAGACAGTTGTAAACAGCATTAAATAAAGAGCTAAATGTTCAATAAAATTGAATAGACTTGTAGCATAGTATTAATTTCCTTTATTGAGTTTTATTTGTTTAATTAATTAGAGTGAAAAAAGTTTAAATGACAGTTAAAATAAAAATAAATGAGTCTGTAAAATGGTTCAAATTTACGTTTGGATTATACAAAACTATCAAGATTTTCTGTCTCATGCAAATTTAGACCATTTTTTCTCATACTTCAAAAGCAAATATGATCGTTTTTTCTTGTAAAAATGTTTTGCGTGCTGAAATATTTTCATAATAAGTAAATAAAGATATATTTAAACCAATGTCATAACGAAAGAGTCAGAGGCGAATCTAGGATTTTTCAAACATGGGTGCACCCAGAAAAATGTATTAAGTGGGAATTGATCTGAACATGGATGCATAAAAAAAAATGTATTAAGTGAGAATTGATTCTTCATCCTCAAGGTAAAAAGCTCAACATTTAATCATGTGGACCAGATAGACTTCTTATAGCATGAGTGCAAGAATATAATAATATACAAATTTTAAAAAATATATACATAAAATATCTAGTTTTACGAAGAGACCACGGGTTCCGATGCCCTATTTTTTAGGTTTAGATTCACCACTGGAAAGAGTATATTTGACCTTAATTATTTCTAACAGGAAATTTAAAGGAGAAATTTAACTTTTTATCCCAAAGAAAAAAGATAAACGAAAGACTAAAGTTGCAAGAAAAAAAGAAAAATTTAAAAGGAAAAGAATGAGATAAAAGATTCGAATTAAAGGCAGTGGTATGCTATCGTAAATGTAAGAAATAAAATATCGTAATAGGATAATTGAAATTTCTCTGATTTTAATAAAATGATTTGAGTTTAACTTTTTTTTAAATGAAGAAAATTATATTAAAAATATACAAAACGCAATTACAATTTAATTCGACTTTACTATAAATATCGCGACGAAAAAAGAGAGGATGAGAAGTCGAAACGTGGCAAATCCGACGGCGCACACAGAAATAGAGAGAAAAAGGAAAACAGCGTACAGCAACCAAACATGTTCTTTCCACGTGATCCCTTCTTTATTTCTACTTTTGTTCAAAAAAATTTAGTCCGATTAAATCTAAATTCGCGTCGAATTTTTTTACATTAGAGGTAAAATACTCCCTAAGACCCTAACAAAGGCGACTTCGTGCTCAAGAGGCTCGAATTCGAGACATCTTGATTAAGGATGAAAAACTACTTACCAGAGGCGTATCCAAAATTTCGGCTAGATGGGTGCACGATTACGAAAAAATATATCTTAAATATAAATTTAATCGATTTGACTTTTAGTTCGTAATATGAACCATTAAAGTTTAAAAATTATAGGTCCAAAATATATAATACTGCTAGTTTTAAATTTTAATATACACATTTGACTTAATTATATAAAAAAATTACAATGCTAAATTTTTTAGGAATTCTCAATGTAACACACTTGAAACTTTTGAAAGGATAAAGGAAAAAAACAAAACAAAAATTAGTTGAAATGACAAAAGTGTAACTGATAGCCACTTGGAAAAGTATTACTCAAAGAGATAAGATATATATAAGATTTAAATTTCTATCCTCACTTAGAGAAGTACACCCAATCATCATTGCATTATTATATGATACTTTGAACATGGGTTCACACATCTATATTTAAATATTTTAAAAAAAATATAACACTACTATATATGATCTAGAGAGGGGAGCATGAATTCATGTGAACCCACGGTACCCCCTCCAAATACGCTTATGCTACTTACCACTCCACCACAACCCTTATTGATTACTTTTGCTCAATGTCACCTACGCTACATTATTATTATTCTAATGAAAAAATCAATGTTTAATACTCTAAGAATTGGTTTATCGTGGAATGAGTTATTTCAAAATTAATTATTTCACTATTGTTACATTACAATCCTGAAATAGTTAATTTTGGGATAAGTTATTATATACTTTTATCATAATTAAATATGGGATAAATTCATCATAGAATTAATTTCAAAATTAGTTATCGCTTATTCCTCATACAAATAAGTTCTAAGGAATCATTTTAAGGAATAATATTTTTTCGATAAAAGTGTATTATTTTATCCAATTTTTTATTAGAGATATTAATAAGTCTCAGTATAAAATTACACTATTTTTACATGGTTAAAATTATATTTTATGTGTATATATAGTAGATATTGAAACCCATTCAACTTCTTTGAATATTTACTTTTTCATATTTTGTACTCTCTTATGAAAATTCTAATTTCACAGCATCCACTATTTACACTATAATAAATTAATGAAAAAATAAATTATCATATATATAATTTGGTGGGATAATTTAGCCACGAGAAATCTCGATTCATAGAATAACTTTGTTTACCCAATTTCTCATACCAAACAACTCCTTGAAAATAAGACAACCCCCAAAACAGGAAAGAACTTGAAGAGATGCATGGCGAAACAACAACTGTTAGAAGGCATTTTTCATCTTGAACTGATTTTAGGTGATATTCAAATTAATTGGGATTCCAATAAAGATATTAAATAGCAATTGTATGGTCAAATTGTGTGTGTCGTTAAATTATGTGTTTCAACTTTCAATCATAATGGCATGATATAAAAAAATCTACTCTTGAAATACATGATCGACCTTAAATTTCAAAGTGATATCACCAATCACAAAATTATGTTTTTTTACACACGACCTTAAACTTAAAAGGTAGAGATTCTCTACAGGATATCTTTATCCACAACTCACCGTTGATTCTTTTCTCAACAAATCAACTTTAAATAACTTTTACATTTTTTATCGAAATCCACCAATTTTCAAGTGGACTTTTTAGAGAATCTCATTGTTGTGTCGTAGGATTTATAACTCGATTATATACACAAGTTTATTGAAGGAATAACTTAAAAGGCTTAAGGATAGTGTGAAAAGTTAAAAGTTAGTTAATGGTATAGTTAGTTAAACTAGTATAGTTGGTTAGAATCAAGTGTAGTTAGTAGGGCTATATAACTAGACTCATAATCCTCTTGTATGTATTGAGAAAAAAAAAGAATGAAAGTATCAAGAGTCTAAATCTGTTTCTTCTCTACTCTCATCTCCTCTCTTATCTTCTCTTCTCTTAGTAGTAGTTGAATTCATTCTAGTTGTGTTTCTTCATACAATTTCATGGTATCAGAGCCCACAACAACTAGTTAAACTGGTTGGAAGGGTTGATCAACATATCAAGGTTAAGGTCATTCGATTCGGTTGAAAAGAGATTGAAAATTCTCTATAACTTTAATGGCGGTGGATGGAGAACAATCTACACAGCCACAAATAATTGAATATGGTCAGAAGACTGGAATTGATTACAATCATCCTCTGTTCCTTTCACCAACTGATATAAGTGGTACACAAATCATTTCGTTTCAGTTGACTGGAGTTGAAAATTACTCGATTTGGTATAGATCAATGAGAGTAGCCTTGCTTGGAAGGAATAAGTTGGGAATGGTTGATGGTTCGTGTAAAAAAAAAGTGTTTCCAGAACAGATATGGAATCACTAGGAGAGAGTGAATGTTGTGGTGTTGTCTTGGCTGATGAATTCAGTGGAAAAAAATTTGCTAGGTGGTATAATGTATGCCTCACAGGCTCAATAAGTATGGGATGATCTTTATGAAAGATTTAACAAGGTTGATGGATCAAGAACCTTCAATCTGCACAAAGAAATTGCAACGTTGAGTCAAGGTACTGCTACAGTTTCTACATATTTCTCTAGATTGTGGGAAGAGTTTGAAGCTCTTGTCCCGAGTCCTGGGTGTAACTGTGAAAAATCCAAAGGATTTGTAGTACATTTGCAGAAACTAAAGTTGTTTCAGTTTCTCATGAGGCTAAATGAATCTTATAATCAAGCAAGAAGTCAGATTTTGCTCATGAGTCCTATGCCCTCGATCAATCAGGCTTATGGAATGATAATAAGTGATGAAGGACAAAAGTCTATAAGTGCAAATTCTGGAGTCTTGGATGCGCACCCTGCATCAGGAGGTAATAGTTTTGATATGGCTATGTTTACAAGGAATGGGTCTACGAGATACAAGAAAAATTACAATGTACAATGTGAGTTTTGTAGAATGAAAGGACACACCAAGGAAGTATGTTACAAACTAGTAGGATATCCATCTGATTATAACAAGTTCAGGAAGAAAGGAGTACATGCAGTGAATAATAGTTACTCTTCGAGTGCAAGAGCTCATAATGTGATTAATGGTGGTCGTTTCCAAGAATCTGAACAGTGTGATATAATGGGTGAAGCATTTGAGAATGTGGCTGAAGGAAGTAAGTCAGACTACAAAGGGAAAGAAATATCATATATGTCTGACTCTCTTTCACAGAACAGAGAATCTGAAGTGGGATTGTATCCTTTTACTAAAGAGCAATATGGTCAGATTGTGAACCTGTTGAAGAATATGAGTGACAACAATCCTTGTACAACTGCAAATTCTGTGTCTTCAGAAAATATAGCAGGTATTAATCAGCCTAAGTATTCTGTTAAAAACATACAGAAGTGGATAATTGACACTGGAGCTACCAATCATATGGTAGCAGATGTCAACTTGTTAGATGAACCTGTTATAGTGTCTAGAGGAGTGTATTTACCTAATGGAGCTGTTGCTAAAGTTGCTCATGCTGGACCTAGTAGTATTACTCCAAGAACATCTTTGACTAATGTGTTGCATGTTCCACAATTCAAGTTCAATTTAATGTCTGTGTCAAAGCTCACAAAAGAGTTAGGATGCTCAGTAAGTTTTTTTCCTAATTTTTGCCTCTTTCAGGATCTCTCCAATGGAAGGGTGAGGGAGATTGGTAGAGAGGAAAATTGACTGTATATTTTGACTGGAAGTACAAAGGTGCAGCAGTCTCAAAACAGTGGATATGGTTTTGCTGTAAAGGAAAGTCATGTTCATGAGGAGAATGCAGATGTGGAGTTGTGGCATAAAAGGCTCGGACATGCTTCTTCAAGGTCCTTGAACCAACTTATACCTGTTAAGACTGAAAGTATAGCAAATATATTGAATAATTGTACTGTGTGTCCTTATGCAAAACAAGTTAGAAATACATTTCCTACAAGTAGTATACAAACTTCAGCATGCTTTGATCTTGTACACATGGATGTTTGGGGTCCCTACAAAGTGCCTACATTTGATGGTAATAGGTTTTTTCTCACTATAGTGGATAATTTTTCAAGGTTAACTTGGGTATACTTGTTAAAGTTAAAGTCTGATGTGTGTGTGGTCATTAAACAGTTCATTATGTATGCTAAGACTCTGTTTGGTAGGTGTGTTAAGGTCATAAGGTCGGATAATGGAATTGAGTTTGTTAATACAGTGTGCAAAGATGTGTTTAAAAGGTTTGGCATAGTGCATCAAACTAGTTGTGCATATACTCCTCAACAGAATGGAGTAGCTGAGAGAAAACACAGGCATCTACTAGAAGTAACAAGGGCTCTAAGGTTCCAAGCTGATATACCTATTAACTTGTGGGGTCTGTGTGTATTAACTGCAGTACATATAATAAACAGGCTACCTAGCTCAGTTCTACAGAACATGTCTCCCTATGAGATGTTCTACAACAAGAAGCCTTGTCTCTCACATTTAAGAGTCATTGGATGTCTCTGCTATGCTAAGGTAATACAGGAACTGGATAAACTAAAGCCAAGATCTAGGATGACAGTGCATATGGGATATTCAATGACTCAGAAAGGATACATTTTATATGATCTAGAAACAAGGAAGTTAGGTGTTAGTAGGGATGTTATATTTATAGAGAATGTATTTCCTTTCAAAAACAACACCAGTGGATCAGGTAATAAGTTGTTTGTTCCATGTGTTAGTGAGTGTGGTATGAATGATATGGCTGAAGTTATTGTGACACATGAAGGAACAACACCTGAAGTTCATAACACACAGCCGGAAGAGAATAGACAAGTGGAAGTTCATGTGACACCTGATAGGGGTACCAGGAGATCTTCTAGGGGTAGAAACCCTCATGTCTGGTTAAAAGATTTTGTTTCACTAAGTATGAATGACACAGTGGACTATCCTATGTCTAGATATGTTGTTTATGCTCATTTGGCACCAAGATACCAAGCTTTTGTTGCATCTATTTCAGCATCCACAGAACCTAAAATTTATTATGAGGCTATTACAGATCCTAGGTGGGTGGAAGCTATGAAAGAAGAAGTTAGTGCATTACAACAAAACAACACTTAGGAGGTAGTATCTTTTCCTGAGGAGAAGAAACCCATTGGGTGCAGGTGGATTTACAAAATAAAGTACAAAGCTGATGGTGAAGTGAAAAGGTTTAAAGCTAGATTGGTAGCCAAGGGGTATAATCAGAAAGAAGGGATTGATTATCACGAAACTTTCTCTCCAGTAGTGAAGATGAAAACTGTTAGATCAGTACTTGCTATTGCAGCAACTAAACAGTGGCATATCCATCAAATGGATGTGTTTAATGCCTTTTTACAAAGTGACCTATTTGATGAGATTTACATGGATTTACCACAAGATTTTCAGAGTCAGGGGGAGACTAAGACAGTGTGCAGACTCAAGAAATCCTTGTATGGATTGAAACAAGCTCCTAGGCAATGGAATGCTAAGCTAACTGAGGCGCTTCTTAAATTCCAATTTCAACAAAGTCAATATGATCATTCATTGTTTACTAAAAAGAGTACAGAAGGCATTATAGTTGTTCTTGTATATGTGGATGATTTGCTCATCACAGGAGATAGTTTGAATTTAATCAATGAAACCAAAGGATACCTACAACAAGCATTTAAAATGAAGGACTTAGGAGAGTTAAATTATTTCCTTGGTATTGAGTTTTCTAGATCAAAGGAAGGTATTCTAATGCACCAAAGGAAGTATGCATTAGAATTGATTTCTGAAGTTGGTTTGGGGGCTGCAAAGCCGGTTATGACTCATATGGATGCAAATATAAAGTTAACATCAAAGGAATATGATGATCATGTGATCAAAGCTCAAGCAGAGCCTATGGCTGATCAAGGAGCCTATCAGAAACTCATAGGTAAACTTCTGTACATCACTATGACCAGACCTGATATCTCCTTTTGTGTACATATTTTGAGTCAATATTTACAAGCTCCTAAACAGTCTCATATGGAAGCAGCGATTAGAATAGTCAGGTATCTGAAAAATGAGCCAGGGCAGAGAGTCTTACTATCTAGCAATAACAACATTGAGATATCTGCCTATTGTGATGCAGATTGGGCTACATGTCCAAATTCTAGGAAGTCAGTAACAGGGTATGTAGTTAAGCTTGGAGACTCTCCTATCATCTGGAAGTCTAAGAAACAGACTATTGTGTCTAAGAGTTCAGCAGAAGCTGAATATAGAAGCTTGGCTTCAACAGTGGCAGAATTGGTGTGGATAATTGGATTGATGAAGGAACTTGGTATAGATGTTACTCTTCCAGTTAAAGTGTACAGTGACAGTAAGGCTGCTATGCAAATAGCTGCAAACCCAGTCTATCATGAAAGGACTAAACACATTGAGATAAATTGTCATTTCATTAGAGAAAAGATTATGCAAGGAGTGATTTCTACTAGTTATATTCCAACAAATGAACAGCCTGCAGATTTATTAACCAAGAGTTTATTCAGAATGTAGCATGAAGTTTTGAGTTTCAAGTTAGGTATTAAAAACATTTTTAGAGTACCTAACTTGAGGGGGAGTATTGAAGGAATAACTTAAAAGGCTCAAGGATAGTGTGAAAAGTTAAAAGTTAGTTAACGGTATAGTTAGTTAAACTAGTATAGTTGGTTAGAATCAAGTGTAGTTAGTAGGTCTATATAACTAGACTCATAATCCTCTTGTATGTATTGAGAAAAAAAAAGAATGAAAGTATCAAGAGTCTAAATCTGTTTCTTCTCTACTCTCATCTCCTCTCTTATCTTCTCTTCTCTTCGTAGTAGTTGAATTCATTCTAGTTGTGTTTCTTCATACAATTTCAAAGTGAAATTATGTATTCTTCCATTCGTTTTTAATAGGAATAGAAAAAAATCATATCTTATTTAAGAAATACTAGTAAAGAGAAGAATAAGCATTGATTCTATTATGAAGAGAATTCAAGCCTCTCCTTTTGTCTATTTATTATTTATTCTTTCTAGACAGGAGTTATCCAAACAATCGTTGCCTATTTAGTTATCTTTTTTCATTTTGAAAATTGAAATTCTTTTTATTGGACAATTATATATCTCCTCAAAATTTAAAATATTAAATCAATGAAAAAACAATAGGTCAATATAGGATTGTCCGTCATTTACTTTACTTATTTGAAATCTATCATTTTTCAGAAGAAAAATAACAATAAAAATAATTTTTAGCGATAATAAATATACAGATAAATAAAAAGTGATAAAGTCTTTACTGACATCAGTTTATTTTCATTGGGCCCAGTGTCACTATAACTCTAAGGAACATTTACAAAGAGTGTTAAATACCGTTAAAAATATGTTTTTATTAACAATTAAACTATTATCATTAATTAATTGTTGCTAAAATCATTTTAGAGATAGTAATTGTCGGCTTCATACATCTCTCGCCTATTGAAACACCAATCCAATCTTGAAAGTTGAACTCCGTAATAATAATAAGATTCACAAATTAAAAATAATTTTTATAGTCATTTTTAACAATATTTTTTTTTATAGTTTCAACAAATTATGCACAAAATTGTATGTTACCAAGATTGTATAAAAAATGAAGATGGGTGGTGATCCTTCAATAGTTTTCTGTGCCGTGAATTTTGTTAATTAACCAAAATATTTCGCAGAAAAATCTTTTCGATGGACGAAAAGCCAAAGCTATATATAATGCAATTATAAATAGGAAGGGATTCCGATCATCCCATCACATAATATGTTGGTGATTTATGACGTTTAATTGTGTATTTAGTGCTGTATGTTTAATATTGAGAAAAATATTTTTTTTAATGAAAAATGAGTAAGAAATTATTACTTTCATGATTTATATTTGTGATCAAGGGAGTACTTATTTTCTAATATTAAATAAGTAAATAAGAAAGATTATCTCAAAAATATTTATATATAATTTAAGTAGTACACTTTATGGAATTGGAGATAGGACTTAATTTCAAATATTAAAAACTTGCGACATTAAACGTTGTCATAATATTTATATAGCTTTAAAAAGCTTTCCATTTAAGATAATCAAAAAGTATACGGTTAATTGTTTTCTTATGTGAAAATATATTATTTTTAATTATTATTTTTTTAGTCGATTTAAAAAAAGTGTATCACGTGAAATATGAAAATTGATTAAAATTAAGGACAAAAAAAATAAAATGAAAAGGAGGTTTGTCTATAATTACTTCTTGTAGTGTTAGCAAAGGAAAGATATTTTTGTAATAATTATTTTAATGATTTAATAGGAGTGATTACTTATATCTTAAATGCCAAAATTGAAGTGTAATATAAACGTTCAAAAGTAGATGTTAGTATAAACTTTAATACTAAGCTAATTAAAAAAGGAGTGCCCACAAGCCACTCTACATGTCTACAAGAATTTTAGGCACACTATTTTATTTTATTTTTACACTTCAGAATTATCACATATTTGAGTTGATTTTTTCTTTTTTACTCTACTTGAATTAAATAATATTTTAAATTTAATAACTTCAAAGATATGAATAAAGATATTTCTAAACATGTCCAATTTGGGCATCAAATTTTATTTCAGCATTTCAAACACTATTCAAAAATTCTTTTTTGCTTTATAAACTTCCCTGCCTCCGATATGGCTCTCGATTGCTATTTGATTATTTATATCGATTATGTTAAGTTTTTGCACTTTAAGCGTACTAGTCTTTTACTAATACTAATGAATGTATGAGCAAGCTTCATGATATCTGGTTTGTTAAATAACAAATTTAGATGGAAATAATAGAAATTTTGAAAGGATTAATTTTGAAAAAATATTTGCCGATCGTGAATGTTATAAGGTCGGAAAGAAAAATCTGATAAAGAAATTTTATTCTTTAAATTATGTCGTTATCTTTCTTGACTTAACAATAATCAAGGAAAAAATACTTCTTTCTTTTCGAAACACACTTTGAAATCTATATAAAATAGAGATTATCGTTATAATAACGTTATCAATATCGCTAGCTCTATTGATTTTTCGTACACACTATTGGCTGATACATTTTTTAGCGTGTTTACAATAATTGATAAATAATTAGTATAATTTTAAATTGGATCGGAAGAAAATAAGATGTATATACATCTTACTTCTATTTTTATACATTATCCTTAACCCTACCTAACGTTTTTACACTTATAAAAAATGGGTTAAAATAAGTAAAAAATTAAAGATAAAATTAAAGTAATTTACTATGTTTAATTGTTAGAGTATTAAGAGAGTTATATTTAATAGTATTATATTTTAATTTAATTCTATTGCAAAAACACAGTTTGAATAAATTTAGCCGACGTTCTCATGGCGGTTTACCCAAACGGAACGTCGGCCTTAAAACGTCGTAACCCCGACATGCCACGTGGTTCCTCTGACAGAGAGTACAAAGCTTACGTACCGATTAGCGGTTAGAATTGAAGTTAGGAGTTAGGACTATGGATTATTTTAATAAAAAACTTACGTAAATCTCACTAGTTTATCAATTAATATTTAGATATATCCTAATTTGTAATATTACGTGTTTTAGCAGATTTTGATTTGCCTAAATACGCTCAAATACATATATCTAGATAATACATAATGTCAAAATTAGGTGTAATTTATTTTAGATACACTGCATTCAAATTGATTCACATGTATCTTGGATACATAATCAATCTCCCTCGCCTTCTTTGCCTCTCTCGCATCTCGCTCACATCTCGTCCTCCACTCTCCAATGTATTTAGAATTCCAGATACATATATCTAGTGTGATTCACATGTATCTGAAATACATTCAAATCTCACTCGCCTCTCTCCCTATTTTTGTGCATCTCCTAGCAAAAATATATGTATCTAAGTTTATTTTACTCAATATATAGTAGCAAATTTTTAATTAGTGGTAAGATACATAAAATTTTAAAAATATAGATAATAATAATATATATATATTACCTTTTTTTCTCCTAAAAGGTTGATAGCAATAGTTCACAAATCACACATTAACATTAAATGTACTAGTTAAATACGATGCAACGAGATTGAATAAGAAAATATTGATAAGAAAAATGGATTATACGTAGTAATAAAATTTGTTTTTATTTACTAAAATAAAAATATACTCTATAGTTAGGAGTTGGGTACGAAAAACGATGAGATTTCTCGCTGGGAGGCACCGCCTGCATGACCCATTAAAATATTAATTAAAATTTTAAAAAAAAATTCTTTTTTTTTTTGCTCTCTTTATTTCTTTTTTAAAAAAACATTTTGCAGGTGTTGCAGATCTTGCCTCCCAATACACGAATTTTCTCTTTTATTTTTTTTTCCAATAAAAAAGTAAAATTAAATTAAATTAATATTATAAAGTTTTGATATTTTTCTCTTTCATCTTGTATTATAAAAAGTCATAGAGCTTCTCCTTATTATCCTTCGTTACTCTTGTCTAAAAAGACTGACCGTTTCTTCTTTATCTCTCTCTTTAATTATAAAATTCTCCTTTCAGAGGAACCAGTTTCTTCACTTTTCTGTACAGCTTGCTCAAGTAAGTTTGATTATTCTCTCTATGAGTTGCTGAAGTATTTTTTTTTTGTTTTTTAGAGCTGATTTGGAAGTGATTTGTTTCTCTAATTCTACAGCGTTTCAATTTTGTTACAATTATATGAATTATGAGCTGAATTTGTTTTTTTTTACAATTTTTTGGTTTGATTTGAAGATTTCTGTTAGTAGTTTGCATGATTTTGCTGGAGAAATTGATTCCCATGTGTTGTTTGCGTTTTTTGGGGAAGTAATTTGGTTGAGCTGATGTTTTGTTCTTCTTCCAGCGGTTTTGATAATGTTTTGTTTATTGTTCTACTGTGTTTCAATTTTGTTATTGTTTATCTGAGCTGATTTTGTTTTTTTTCCACAATTTTTTGGTTTTATTTGAAGAATTTTTGTTAGTAGTTTGGTTGATTTTGCTGGAGAAATTGCTTTTTGTGTGTTGTATGCGTTTTTGAGGATTTTTTTTTTGCCTGAGATTGTGTTTTGATGCAAAATATAGCTTGAAAATTACTTGTATATTATGTGGAAAATTGAATAGGTGAGCTGTTTTTCGAAGTAAATCCAATTTACTTTAGCTGATAAGTCGATTAATTGATTTTCGTTGCAGTAATTTTTTTGTGTGGAAGTTTGATTTGTTAACTATAATTTCCGTCTGTCGCGCTTTACCTAATTTGTTTGAAAAACAAAGAGGAAGCATAGATCTATGAAGAAATTAAGAAGATCTCTAGTTTTTCAGTCGAATGCATCTTTAATTTATTCTCAGAAGTTGTATGTGCCATGAATTTTAGGCATTTCTGCGAATTGATCTTCTCAAAATAATTGATTTTCGCTCTAATTTTTTATTTTGCTGGCTGCTTCTTCGTTTGTCTCAACGAAAAGGTCAAAAAGCACTCACATGCGTATCTCCGCCTCTCGATTCCTTTAATCATTTGTCCAGATCTGTAAATTTTTTTCATCACATAGTTCATATGAAATTTACTATTAGTTGAGTAATTACTCCAGATCTGCAAAAAAAATTCTCTGAGCTCTTGCCTAAAATTCCTCTCTCTTTTTGTTTTTGCCTGGAACAGGTGTTTTCTTTCCAATTAGATCTTATTATCAAACCAGAGAGAAGATGAATCACTGTGCAATTCAACAAGGTGCTTTCGCCGCCTGTGAAGACATGTGGAGCTCTGTTTCTTCAATTTCTGATAAAAAGGACGCCGTTGTTTGCCCCAAGCCACGGCGTTTCGGCCTTTTGAATGCCACCATAACTGAACCTATCAGACCTCTCAGATGGCATGTTAGGTAGAATTTCTTTGGCTGATTGCTTTTTAGTTCTCTGAAGCTTTCTGTTTGTTTTTCTAATTTTTTTAATTTATAATTTGTTTGTTCAACAGCCATCAGCAAGAGCTATGTGATTCAAGAGCTGGAGCTGAGCTATTGGACATCATCCTCGCGAAGGTAGTTCATTGCTCTTCAATTACTATGTATATTAAATAATTGTTAATCGTAGTTCGTCTCTACCTTCACAAAGTAGTGGTAAGGCAGCTATGTATGCACTATGTATGTTTTGTTGCTGTTTAAGTCTTACCTGTTTGATGAAAGCGAAGTAACAAAATATGAAGTAGAAAGTATAATGAAAAAAAACGAGGACATTTGTGGACGCATTGAAAGTAAAGGGAATTTGTCCAAGTGTGTGAGAACCATGTACTTGTCATTGTAAGGTGTTAGATTGGTGAATTTCATCTCATTCTTTAATTTGAGTGGCTCCCAAAATGGTTTTTAACGAAGTTAATCAGCTGTTTACGATCATTTTAAAGTCATCTAAACTCTTAACAGGATGTAGTCTTATGAAACATATGCTGATTATTGATTCTAAAAATTGTTGCAGGGTGGTGGTGGTACGGATCAATCATCTGCTGCACAGGTAGCCTCGTCGCCCCCATTTTTTTGTGGGTCACCGCCGAGCAGAGTATCTAACCCATTAATTCAAGATGCACGTTTTGGGGATGTGAAGGTCACCCCAGTTTCACCACGGGCAATTCCTATACCATCCGGACTGGCTTCGTCCCCATCCACATCCACCAGAAAAGGTGGATGCGTGAGGGCGAATTTTGGCAACAATCCAGCCGTTAGAGTTGAGGGCTTTGATTGCCTCGACAGGGATCGCCGTAACTGCAGCATCCCTGCCCTGGCTTAATCAAACCCTCGAAATCCAAAATCCGTTTCAACAGAAGAGAAAAGTAAATATAGAGGTAATATGAAGTTTGTTTACACAAGGAGAGTAATCAGCCTTTGGTTTTTAGCATCACCGGGAGGAGGAGAAACAGGAATTTTGAACATGATAAAAAGATCCTTTTTGCCTAATGTAAATATTGTTTAAAAGGGTTTGTTAAGTGTCTGTAAGTAAAAAATGAGATTTGTGTTCTTAAATCTTAACCCAAGTAAATAATTATGAGATAAAATTAGGAGTTGTTCTAGTAAGGTGGGTAAAAAACCCTCTTGGAGAATGGTGTTGTAAGTATGAAGAAGTTTAAGGGGAGAAATTTTAGGATTTTGTGTCCATTTTGGGGTGGTTTAGAAATGTCAATATGGGCGGCTTTGATGAAGAGATTAAAAAAATGAAGGAAAAAACCTTTATTAGTTGTTGAGTGGAGTCATGGTTGTAGTCAATTCACTTTTTGTAAATATATGTACAAATATCCTTTACGGCTTTATATGATATGATCATTTTGTTGCGTAAATTGCGTGTAGTGATTTGAATTTTCTTTCACTTTCCTTTCGACGGCTGCATGTTGAGGTGTGAATGATGATTTTTTGCTTGTTTGCTACGCGAAAAATGGTAAATTATTGGTTGCAATTGGTAAATTTTCTTAGATTTTTACCTTGAAATGTTTTGTTTTCTTGTTCCAATTTTAATTGGATAATATTAGGTTTAGCTAAATTTCTATCATGTCAAAATTTATAGGTGATAGCAATTGCATAATATTAGGTTTTTTCTAAATTTATCAATGTCATGTTTGATCGTGACTTCGATCCTGATTATCTTAGTTCCTCCCCTCGTGGATTTATTATAGATAGAATATTAGTTTTACTCAATAATGCTCCTCGCCGGTGCAATTTTATTTAATAACTAAGCTCACCACTAAATAATTCTCATGTTCGATCATGACTCTTAAATGATCACCTCAGCACCCTTTTAAGATCTTGTCATCGGCGTTACCAATAGAAAAAGGAGAATACTTTACTGGCAGCAAAGAAAAAGAGTAAATAAAGAGATTAGTGAAAACAGGGGAAGTGTCTTTTTCTTTCTTTTTATGGCCAGGCACTTGGTGTCGTTGATTTGTTTGTTGATCATATGAACTTAACTTTATTCCAGTTTTAGATTTGTGATTAAATCCCAAAAGGTTTGAATTTGGACCATACTAATTCATGATTAAAATACCATTAATCATGCTCCTAATAAATTCAAATTAGTGCAAAGGGTACAGATTCTCACTAAATCATTGAAAGAATATAAATTAAAGGTGAAAAAAAAGATATAAAAGGTTAAATTCGTTGTGAATAAAAGATTAGTTATTGGGTAAAAATCCCACAAAAGTAAATGTGGAATAAAACTTTTTCTTAAAGCATTGATCCTGGCGAGTGCGACACAGTTGGTGACTCTGGCACCAAAATTAATTTTTCTATGTTATTTGTGACATAACATTATATAAATGTTATGATATACTTAAAACATGAGTTTAAAATTCTTATACCCTCACAAATGTTATAATATGTTATAGATTACAGCAACAATAAAATATATTTATATAACCTCACAAGTGGATTTTGAAGAGAATAAGATGTACACAAAATTGAGAGATAGTTTTCAATAAATCATATAATTTATATTATAATAACATAACATATTCAATATAGACTAACAAGTGAAGTCTGAAAAGGATAGTATGTAAGCAGATATTACTCCTACTTTCAAGGTAGAGAGACTGTTTCTTATATACCGACGACTCAAGAAAGAAAAAATAACATGAGCGAAGAAATAGAGATAAAATATGTTTTAGATTGCAAGTTTTTTTTTTTCAAATTTCATATTAATTTTAAGTTACAGTATGTCAGAAGAAAATATATACACTTTTAAAAAAGGTAATAATTGTAGGTGTTGAAGTCAAAAGACGTGTGTGTTTCCATAGGAATTTCAAACAAAAGCAATAAAGTCAAATGGGTTGTAGCTTTTTTGTGTTTACAACTAAGACATTATCAAGTTGACCAGTTCCAATAAAGACAAAGAATCTCATACTGCCAACATATTAAGCAACAGCTGCACGTTTGAACAAATTTAAAATATTAAATTAATGAAAGGATTAACACTCGTATTAAGGATTAAAAAAACATTTTTGGACCCAATCTACAAGTGATTTTATTGCTTTTATATTGGAAATAATAGGTTGAAAACCGAAGAAGATATTTTTTAACAACGATTTTGATAACAAGTTTAGAACTCATAAACTTCAAATCTTGATTCCATTTATTTACATAGTTTGAGTTACTCCCCAAAATATTTTTGATAGTTTTTTTAATCATGCAAGATTGATAGTGATGCTTTTGGTTAATTTCATGTGATGAATATAATTGGAATTATTTAGCAACCTATGACTTAAATAGTGATATAGTTGCGTGAGGTAGAAATTAGCTAAAACTAGCTTATCAGTTGGTTACATCATGTTTAATAAAATTACAAAGTTGTTATTTTCAAGTGCTTATAACCTATTAATATTCATTATACCAAATACATATATTTATTAAGAAATTATTTGAGAAAGACGAGCAAAATTAGTCAAAGGTGGCTGACAAGGTGGTCAACTTATTTCTGTTACCCCACCCCTTTATTTTACAACATAGTGTAATTACAAAAATAGAGTCTGGAGAGGATAAGATAAAATGTACGTATACCTTATCCTTATGGAGGATAGAGGTTGTTTCTGACGAACCCTCGGCTCAAAAGAGAAGTTACTCAAAGCATCATTGCAAGAAAATAAGACAACAGAATATCAGGATACCAAGAAAAGGAAGCAACCGAGAGTAAAACACATTGAAGAATAAGAAACAACGTGATTGCAAAATTCTACTACTAATAAGCTGAGAAGAGATGGAGCTAGCCCCCTTTATCTCCCACGTAAAGTGCAACAACACTCGATTACCTACTACACCTTCTTCCCTAATCCCCACCCTTTTATTATAGAATCTTTAATTTGTTGAGAAAGAGAAATGAAATGAGGATGATCCCCACCCCTTGGAGAGTTACCTAATTCTCAATAAGAATCTCAAGTATTTAGTAGACAGAAAATAGATACTCAGAAAGTCAGTAATTTTAATTCACACAAAGGATGATAAAACATAGCACAATGTGGAACATACCTTGTAAAAAAATCAAATCCCTATTTCACTATTATTGTTATTCAGCAAAGAAGGTTAAGAGTACACAATTCCATCGGGTAACAACAACCACCACCTTACTCCGACCTTTGTGAGGTAGAAGCGGTTGTTTCCGATAGACCCTCGGTTCAAAAGGGAAGTATCTGAAGCAGGAAAATATATATAGTTCATTAACATAAAAAAGAGTGAAAATTTAATAAGTCGAGCCAGGATCATTACGGTAAAAGGAAATTTCTCTATGGCCGTTCTTCATTAGCTTGAGGCACCAGCAGTATGTAATACAGTAAAACATAGTAAAGAAATTGAAATAACAGATATTTAGAACAAGTATATATATACAGAGAGAACCTATGATTTTACTTACTCAGCATCCACGATAGTATAACGCTTCCTTAATACAGTGATATGTATCAAGAAAGTTTCAAGGAGATGAAATATGTATGTCTTGTGGTTTGTGACAGTATGAAACTATGAATTGTATGAAGCTTGAGGAGTCTTTAATGTTCGATCACGTGCTTTGTTCATATGGGCGACTTTCCTACTTATAGGCACTTGGTCTCGTGAAGTCCAATCTTAGTGGGATCTCTATCGAGGAAAAGTGGGTGTTATATGACCATTGTTATGCCTGGATATGCGACCAAAATATAACGGAGGTGGTTGAGGAGTCCGTGGGGCTTCTATCCCCACAATCCAGTCCTGGGGTTCAGTTGGGTGTTATCATGGACTATACACATGCTGTTTTGTAGGAAGACCAGAATGATTGTGTGGATCATGGAGTTAGGTCATTTGTTACACCTGTAATGGGTTGTTCATTTTGAGAGACGGTTGTCAGGGGATAGACCATATGAGGAGTCAGAGACGGGCTCTTAACCTTGGAGCAGAAGGGTCTACAAGGGGCTTTTAGTATGACACATGTCAGGCACATGCTATTTTTGTCCACTACAACAATCATAAGGAAAATCTGATTGATACACTGGATTTTAAAGAAAGGTTGATTCAATCGCTTTCAGTATGCAGAACAACAACAACAACATACCGAGGGTACTCCCACAAAGTGGATATGGGGAGGGTAGAATGTACAGACCTTACCCATACCTCAAAGGTAGAGAGGTTTTCTGATAACCCTCGGCTCAGTATGCAGAATTAGAGTGTACGCAGACCTTACCCCTATCTCAAAGGTAGAGAGGTTGTTTCCGATAGACCCGTGGCTGAGTATGCAGAATCATGCCCTGAAAAGGTACCTCAAGAACAATCAAGATGCATGCTTTACTTATTATACTTTCTGGCTCTTTAGTGTGCACAACCCTGTTTGAGTTTTACTCATTGTGTTCAGCATGCACAAAAAGTGTGAATGTGGAGAACTACATACCGAAACTGTCCACTTAGAAAAACCAGTGTAACGCTTATTTGCTTTAATCTGCATGGTGAGGAAAAAACAATTTTAGGATAATGCAATTGAAACAAAATCACACAACCATATGCTTTGAAATTACATCCTCAGGTGTACTTTTGAAATCTCCATCAAAGAGCCATCTGGCAAACGGACAAAGATGTATTTAGAGTTTAGCCTCTAATACCCGTGATTCATCAAACCACCCCACATTGCAGATTTGTTTTCAAAAATGTTTTAAGGCCTGGAAAGAAAGGTAAAAGTGTTCAAACATTTGAAGATATACCACAAGGAATTGTAAATTTCAATTACTGGCACTCAGGTTCCAACTAGAATTACGGCACCTGCAGCATCCAGGGACTTAGCAATAGCCCACCGATATCCAGTATCATCAGCTACACCAGCTATAGAAGCCCTTTACTTGCAAACAGCGCTTATAGTTTTCTCAAAAGATAGGGCTACAGGGACAGATTCCAAATTTGGCCACATTAAAAAAATAGTTACAAGAAATCAATACGTCATTCCCAGTGTAGTCTCACAAAGTGGGTCTGGGAAGGTAAGAGTGTATGCAGACCTTACCCCTATCTTAGAGGGAGAGAGGTTGTTTCCGATAGACCATCGGCTCAAAAGAAAAAACAATACAAAACAGTTCTGAAGAAGAAATAATGGAAGTACAAGAAACAAATAGTAACAAAACAGTACTACAACAGAACATACGACAGTCGAAGTACAAGAAACAACAAATAGTAACAGAAATCGAAGGATAAAAAACGACAAGTGTAATACTACAATTACTAGTATGGACAACAATTAGACAAAACACTCCCACCTACAACGTTCTACCCTAATCAGTGTCCTCCATAACTTTCTACCTAAGGTCATGTCCTCGGTACACATACATATTTTGACTGGCAGGAAAAAGGAAGAAAATAGGCAAAAGTATCACTTCAAATAATTTAAAAGCAATAGGCAATCACTGCCTGAACTCATCATTTATAGAATTCTTAAAGTCATCAAGCATCTTGAAAGAAGAATTTTTAGAGGACGACTTGGAAATAAGCCCGGAATCATAGTTTCTGTGAGAAATATAGGAAAAGAATATTATTGAATTGTTGTTGTGTCTACATTATTACATTGAGACCCTATTTATAGACACTAGAATATAATCCTTTACCAAGTAGGATACTATTTACTATTCCTATTCCTATTTGTATTCATATTCCTATTCTAAATAAGATTGTATAAACCTATTCCTATTCTAATAGGATTGTGTAAACCAATTCCTATTCTAATAGGATTGTATAAACCAATTCCTATTCTAATAGGATTGTATAAACCAATTCTTATTCTAACAGGATTGTATAAACCTATTCATATTCTAACA